>LQNS02278078.1:5627680-5652897 GCA_001587735.2 Parhyale hawaiensis | reverse complement strand
AAAGGATCAATGAAGAAAAGAAGAAAATTAAGAAGCAAATAAGAGAAGAAGAGATTCCGCACCGGCCTAGAGGCATTAGGCAATCGTATAGGTTATTGCGTGAATTTTTCACGCACGGGTCAACTCGTGTCTATAGAAATTTGGCCGGAGTTCGTGCATGAGCATTCCCCCACAATACGCAAACTGGGTTTGCGCACTGACTGTGAGTAGACGGCATGTGTACTGCGTGGGGGCTTTTAGAACTTTTCACACTTCGTATGCATGATACGGGTCCGAGAGCATCATAATTGAGGCATAATATTTTTGTTCTGTAGAATTTCCACAGATTCAGTTAGTACTGGATAGGGAAAATTAAGTTGGTACGGGTCTGAGGTATCGCTGAAGAACAATCATTTTCTTCAGTGAATTTTTCGCAGGTCCTAGCTAGTATATGTAAATATTCATATCATAGAATTAATTTTTCTGAGTAGGTTGTTATAAGCACTCAAATTGTTTGATCGACGATCGAGTAACGTCAGACATTCACAAACGATATAAGGGCAAAGGCGTTTGCTCTGAGCTTAGCTGAGTTTCAAGCACGGCATCGATCTCTAATTACCGTATTCAAAAACACCGACATTCCCCATTGAAAGAATGATGGCTCTGTGTATCTCCTTGGTGATTGTAGATAATCTACTTTAAAATGCCTCTACTTTATTTCGCTTTTTTTAACCCACGCGTTCAAACACTTGTCATATACCCCTGTCCATGTCTGCTATGCCCGCTCGCGTGTGTGTCAGCCATCGTCTCGTTGACGAGCTCTAACTATTCAGGAACATTGTTACTTCGAATGTTCTGTGATCGCATTGCAAAAATGAGAGATATGCTCCAGTCCACCACCAATATATGTAATATCCTGCGGAAAAATATTATTGAATGCATTCGACGCAGATCGTATAGGAAAATAATAACATAACATGCAATGAATTCTTCACATTTTGCCCGGGTGTCACGCTTATTAGCGGGACTGTGTAAGGCAGCACCTAATTGTGTGCCAAATTTTGAAGTCTTTGACTTCGCATGAAGTAACGAACATTTACTACGTTACAGCAGAACAAAACTCCCTTTTTTTCCGGTGCTGTACTATTCGTTAATCTTAATGACTTTGACAGTCACAGACAGATTAACCATTTCTGCCGCCCATACTACTCGCAAGGCGGTCAGTGTTGCATACGAAACACTTCTTTTACATGTGATCACGATGGGGTATGGGGGAAGGGGGAACCCAAACTGACGTAAATTCAATGTCGAAGATCACGAAAATAGATTTCCAATCTGTGAAGAAAATTGTTGAATCGTCTAATATCTATGGTGAGGGTTGACAAAGAAACTCGTCTGACTAGTCGAGCAGTGTCTAAACGGCGTGGTAGGATAGCATTTCAAAATATACCAGGTGACGCAAACACGGGAAACTTGGAGTCATGTTCTGTGTTGTCATTTTGGAGAAGAGCTGGCTGGTTGCTGCAGACAGCTATGACAGAAGAAGCCATGACCGTAACGAATTCAGTTGTTAAATGCGTGAGGGACTTTTATGTGGATTCATGCATTTAATATTAAGAAATCATGACGTTTTATTTATGTTATTTTAGCTTAGTGATATTATTATGCAGCCTGCCGTACAATATCAGTAAGGGCAAATTTTGTTAAGAGAACTTCAATGATTCAATATATAATTGAACGTTTTTCATATTTACAATTATTTCAGAGCTCCACATTATTTTGGTCATTCAGAAGAAATACCTAAATTTTACATAGTACCTAAATAGGCAATCTGTACGGAAGAAATTTCTTTATCTAGAAATTGCTGTGGTTAGGCCGACGCAGGGATTTCCATTTCGGAAGGGCATCTTCTGCAGTCTGCAGCTGCAGTTTTCTGCACCTCAGAGGCCACAGGTGATGAATAAACCACACAGATGGCTGGAGTGACGTATGTACATCTTGGGTTGCTGTAAATGCCGTATACGATGGAAACGTCTCCGCTGCATGCCCGCATTGAGCTATCACTTCACTACACCTAAGATTTACCGAGTCAGAATATGCAGGCAGTATGAAGGAGTGAGGCATGGACGAGGTTGTCAGAAATTGAACTTTAACTCCCGCGTAGCTCTGCTTCAGAACGAGCACAATAGCCAGAGGATTCTCGTTGTGGCCTATCGGAGGCTGCGATCTTGGTGCCCATAACACTCTGAAGAGATCAGAAGAACGGTTGTCTCCTCCACTTCGTTAGACTTAAATAAAGAGCTAGAATGGCCTCTGCGTTACGCCCCCAAGATTGAGCACCGATCGCAGATACAGTCTGTAATGTTAGGAAAAGCAATACGCCAAGTTGAGGCGGTTATTGCTTTATCCAACAGGGATCATGACTTGTGGCTCGCACCCACAACAAATATGGTTTACGGTCACATCCAATGCTTTCGTGTCGTATGGAAAATTATTGAGCATTGTTGATAGTTTGTCAGTACGATGCGTCACCATTTTCTGGTTCGTCAAGCCAGGCGAATCATTGGCGCCGACCTGGCTATAACATGTACATCTTCTCTTCATGAAAGTATTATAAGTTTTACTGAAACTTGAACATTACATGAAAGAGGCGCGTCGTACTTTATTATAGTGCAGATAAATGTTACTTTAGTGCGTTTCTCAGTGCCAGAATGCATTTATTTCCCTAAATACTCAGCAATTCTTCGGCCTTATTGCAATTTTTTTTTTGGAAACACAGATTTATATGCAATTTTTCTCCAGTAGAAGAATCCCAATTATGCAGTTTGCCACACAATTGGCAAGGCCATTTTAATGCTAACACTATCACGATCATCACTTTTGCGATCAAAGGCATTAGGGATGACAGGATGAAGAAAATACACACTCTCGAATATCAGTTGAAATGAAGGTGTATTAAGAAACTCGAAGATCTTCAGCAGATCGAAATATTCAATGCAGCAATACGCTATAAGTTCACTGTCGGCTCCTCTTTTACACCTTTAGCACTCTGAAGTCGAGTAGAATTTTAACTTTATGTTGGTCGACATACTCGTAAGCAAAAAAATGCTCTTTGGCTGACAGGAATATACATCATTCTGTAAAGCACTTAACCCTATCTGTTCCAAGGCGGTACAAAATTGCACGACCCTATCGTTTTTCGTTTATAGTTCTACTCACAGTGATATTCAGCGCCCAAAATTCCGTGACTTTTCTCAATTGAACTAGACTATCAATAAAATTCTAATATACCCGCACATTGCAGCCAAAACTATAGATAAATATTAGTATTTCAGAAAATTAGATGATAACACTTCCGTGTAGATTTCTTTTTATACAAAAAGAACTTTCAAAATCATCACTAAAAGACAGCAACAATTAAGGCTAGAAATGAAAAATAGAAGCGATTATGTGTTCAGCTTGTGAAAGTATGAAAATTGCGGCAGATGTACTGGCTGAGTATTCACCCTGTACAGTCCGGAGATATTTTCTTACATTCGAATTTAATTACCTCCGCAAAGGACGTTATGTTTTCGTCGTGTTTGTCTGCCTGTCTTTTTGTCTCTTCGTCTTTCTGTCACCAAGATAACTCGAAATGTTATGAACCGATTTGGACGAAATTTACAAGGATTGTTAGGAGGAACAGATGATTAACTTTTGGTGAAGATATACCCATCCGTTTGTTTGTTTGTCTGCCTCATTTTTCTCAATGCCGTAACTCAAAAAGTTATGGATGGATTTTGATAAAATTAACATGAGGTGTTAGGTATATAACAAAAAGTAAATGACCAATTTTGGTAGTGATCTGTTGGTTCGTTTGTCACTGTTTTTTAATTTTATGATTGTTAGCACAATAACTCAAAAATTATGAATGGATCTTTATTAAATGTCTAGGGATTGTTAGTAATGTTAAAAGACGTGAATGATTGAATTTTAGTGCAGATCGGTTTTTTCATTTACATGTTTGACTCATGTTTGTCATAACGTTTGTTAGCAGTATAACTCAAAAATTTACGAACGGATCTCCAAGAAAATTGCACAAGCTGTTATTACTATCAAAAGGCACAAATGGTTAGATTTTGGAGTTTATACAAAGAAAATTATTGTTTCAGAGCCAATATGAATTTTTTGCTACCGCTACCTCGCTTTGTGGAAGTATGCGCTCTCAGATTGCCATAGTTGACATTAAAGGTACTCTTAGGCATTATTTTTTTTTTACTTGAATAGGCGAAAGAATTGTTGAATAAATGACTTTTGAGGCTATGAAGAAAAAAACTCTGATATTGATAAAGATTGATAAAGTAGTGGGCGGTACAAATTTGTACAGCTTTTGCGCTTAAGCGGCAGAAAAAAATTCGTAACGGATAGGTTTAACGCATTCTCACAACAATTCATTGAGTCGAAAATTGCATTACCAAGCGGCATGTGTGTTACAAAGCCTGAAAGCGTAACCAATGGAGGAGTCCGGGTACAACCACATAATCACATCTAGGGAAATAAGACACACGGACTACTAAAGGGCATAAAGAAGGTTCCTTAGCCACTATGGCAAAACGTAACCCAAAAGCATCCTATAAAGTATGTAAATGAAAGACGACTCAATAATGAAACCAAAACTACTCTCACAACTTGCGAAATTTAAATCACCAATTTCTTAGGAGACAAACCTACTCACCTGAACGAATATTTTACCTCGGCATTTAGGGTTGAAAATGTTACGGATATATTTCAGAGCCAGCACCGATGGTAGTAGCTCGCTTTGACACATGTGTTATTATAGAGCATGCGGTCCTTCTAGAATTGACCAACCTGAATGTGTGCAAATCCACTGACCCATTTTATTGTTTTCATAGTGTTTTGTGGGGAATGGCTCCAGGCATCACAACGCCACTGCTCTAACTATTCAATCGGTTTTTAGTGCTTGGAGAGTTCCACTGGATTAAAAACTCGCTAAAGTGACCTCATCATGTAAGAACGCAGATTAGAACAGTCCCTTAACTACCAACCAATAAGTTTTACCTCGATTGTCAGCAAAACCATTTAACGCCTCCTGAAAAAGCCCATCACTGACCACCTGAGGGAGCACCAGCTCACTTCCGACAGCCAACACGGCTTGAGAGATAGAAGAAGCTGCTTAAATAATTCACTAGACTTAATTTCAAAAGTTGCAGATTTCGGAGATAAACCAAAAATAGTGGACGTAGTTTAAGCTGACTTTCAAAAGTCATATGACAGTCCCAATATCAACAGCTAATGAAACATTGCAAGCCTAGAACATTCCAATAGATATTCATGTTGTGTCCGAGCATGGCTCACTTGTCGGCAACAGCGAGTGAAACTACAAGGTGTGACGAGCGATTCGATGCCTCTCTCGACCTATTCATAATTTACATTAATGATCTTGATCTTAACATTCACAGAGAAATCAGCAAATTCATAGACAGCATTAAACTATATCCTTTAGCAGCGTCGCCCAGTTAAGCTCCAACAAGACCCTGGCCGTCTCATAGAATGGACCGCAACCTGGCAGATGAGTTTCAAATGTTGACAAATATTCGGTAATGCTCACTGGACCGAGGAACGCCTTGGCAAACAGAGTCCTCTGATTCATTACAAGGAATTTTTAAAACAATTTTAAGAACATAATCGTGCCTTTGTCTTTGTACAGAGCGCTAGTGCAACCATATTTAGAGTTTGCTGTTCAATTCTGATTGCCACATCAATGCAAAGATATGAATAGAATGGAAAAGATGCACCTGAAGCAACGAAACTGAAACCTCCGCAGTGAAACATGCCATATGAGCGTTGCCACCTAGAAGTTGGACTCGTATCTCTTTAGCAAAGAGGACTCAGAAGCATCTAATAGGATGATTAAAGTACTTGACTGGCTCAACAATGTGCCTACAACGGGACTCTCATGACAGAGACTTTGATGGGGGCTACCGAAACAACGACCAATAACTCAAACATCAAGAACGAAGAACTATTCTCAGTCTGCAGTTTTTCCCGTACTTCTTAAGGAAATTTTGGAATAGACTCTCCTCCAAACTTGTCGGTGCATGGACAGTGGACAGTCAACGCGTTTGGAAATAGTCTGACGAACTATGGGAGCAACACCCTCCAGCTATGAATCACATGAGTCATAAACTCTTAACAGCAAAATACTCAGAGGCCACCCTAATCCAATATTTTTATACTCCAGCTAACGTGACGCTTCCGTGTTCTTGCGCGTCTATTTTAACTAAATGTGCTTGAGGGATCACCTTTTTGGCTGAGGGTTTTCTCACGTATCGGAGGAATGATTTTGATATAAATGTAATAGCTCAATTATATCTAAAGCTCTACTGCATCGCACGTTCACTACAGGAAGTTGAAGACAAAGAAGGCTGTACGAATCATCATAATACTAAAATCGAACGTTTTTGGCACACTCCCCGTCATCAGCAAAACCGTGGAGATACAATACAGAAATTTGCTTCTGAAATTAAAGTTTATAAGTAAACATAGTAAGGAACACGCACGTAATTCTGAAGACGGAATGACAGAGAGAAATAAAGGCTAACGATTGATGATTCGCAACGGGCATGCGCTTTGTGTTTCATTGAATGAGAGGAGGCTTCAACTTAAAAATGTAATGGGAATGTAAAATTTGCAGACAATCAGATAAGAACTGCTTACCTAAAATGAAGAAACTGTCAAAACTGACTCTGATGCCACACCATTGAGCATGCTGTCTCACCATGGAATGAGGAGGACTAACCAGCACGCTTCATGTGCGAGCACTCCTTCCGCTCTGTTCACAAACATGTGTCCATTACAGTCCGTTCAGTCTTACCTATGTACAAAGACCCACGCAAAGCGGGCGATAAAATAAGTAAACTACTGAGCCTTGAAGTGATTTAGGAGGCTTATCCATGAATAAAAAAAAACTATCGTAAATTTATTTGCTACAGAGTACTCTGAGAGCGTATACCTCGGCCAAGCAAGGCGACGGTAACGAAAATTTCAAATTGGTTCTGAAACCACGATTTTCTATGTATCAACACCAAAATATAATCATTTGTGCTATTCGATAGTATCAACAGCTTCTGTAATGTTCTTGAAAATCCGTTCATAACTTTTTAAGTTATGCTGTTACCAAACATTATGACAAACATCAATAAAACACACAAAAAGGCCACCTTATCATTACAAAAATTGAATCATTTACGTCTTTTAGCATTACTAAGAAGTTCTGTAAATTTCATAAAGATTCATCCGTAACTTCTTGAGTTATTGCGCTAACAAGCATAAAAGTAAACACAGCCCCAAATAGCGAACAAACAAATCGTTACAAAAACTTGGTCGCTGCTCTTCGTAATATGCCTAACAACTCATGATGTAAATTTCATGACAATTGTCCATAACTTTTTGAATTATTGTGCTAAGAAAAAATAGGCAGACAAATGGATGACCGGATTATAACCAAAAGTTAATCATCTGTTACTGTTAACATGCCAAACAATCCCTGTAAATTTCAGAAAGATCCATTCTTAACTTTTTGAGTAATTTTGGTGACAGACAAGAGACAGATAAAAAAAACTGACAAATAAAAACGACAAAAATCATAACTTCCTTGGAGGAGGTAACTGGAAATAAAATAAATTTCTAATCGGAAATGTATTTAATTACAATTTTCTCAAATTCGTTTTTCATTTTTCCGACAGCTAGCCAAAATATTGAAGAGTTACGTATCCAGTGTTTGCATCACTACCGGTAGCAACGAGTGTTCGGTTCTGAAGTTCCTAGTTAAAAACCGTTCAATATTAGAGTCTATGGAAGATATAGGAGATCCATTGCATATAAAAAAGTTACGAAGAAATTAAAATTCTACATGAACATTGTTTTGTGAAGAAGATACCAATTTTGTTGCCCGCTCTGTGGGTCTACGTACATTGGTTCGACTGTACGGACTGTAATGACCACAGTTTATGAACAGCGGGAGTGCTAGCACCGGAAGCGTGCTGGTTAGTCCTCACACGGTGCTTTAATAGAGAGGACTAAGCCAGGAGCCTCGTCCAAGAAGCTCATGAGTCGGGTGTGGCCACAGCCAGTCGCCGTATGCACAAATCGCATATCAGTAAAGAGTTGGGTGTGGCTGCAGCCACTCGTATGCACCAATCGCAAAGCAGTACATCGGTTTGTCTGCTGCTCCCCCGTAAAACTCGCTGCTCTCTCGTCACTTTCACCAATGAGATTCATAAACGCGTCACAGCAGCATGGTTCCCTCCTCCCTATTGGAGCTCCTTGTGCCGTACGGGGTGGTATCCGAGTCAGTCTCGACATTTTTTTTTATATTAGGTACGCAATCCTCGTCTGTTTGTTTCGGTATTTTAGAATCCCTTTACATTTTTAAGTAGAAGCCCCATCTCAATGAAGCAAATTATAGGAATCTCTCCTTATAAAATTTCATGTATAATAATAATATTGTACCAGTGGCAGTTTTTTATGGGCAAAACTGTTCTCTTATTAGTAAGACTAGTGAGAGCTGCGGCTGAAGCCCTTTACGATGATGGCCAACGTAGGATAACCTCGTACTTGAATGCACTTCATACATGAGGTTGTAGTCCCAGCAACGATGATATCTACAGCTTCTCTTAACATACATCCTGAGTTTCAATTTCTTCCCGCAGCGAAGCTTCAGCTGGGTTCCGGTCACGTGCCAGTTCAGATGATCACTGAAACAAAGAGTAAGATATTTTTCGGAGTGCAATAGAAGTACGAACACGGGGTAAGAATACGGAAATTAAGTTACAGCAAATATTTTTTTCCGACTTGATTTATTCCTTCGAGAAAACAGCTTTTCTGTCGAGAGAAAAAATTAAACTTCTATGATATCAAGGCGTGGACATCAAGGATACGGAGCCGAAATCTAAACTGTGAGTGAATCTTGACTTCCTGTTGAAAAGCGAACCAGATATTCTGCATGTCACCGAAGGTAAAAAAGGGTAGCACTGCTCAGCAGAAATGAAGCCGAGAGTAGTCTTCTCTTATGTGTCATTAAATTTACAGTTGCAGTGTAGCATTCATAAACAAATTAGTAACGAGAGTGCGAACATTGAAAAAAAAATCCTAACAAATTCTTCGCCATCAGTTTTGTTTTCTGGAGACACTAGTAGCAATAATAATTATTATTATCTAATAGCAACAAATGAAATTGGCGATTGTAAGATGTGTTGCTGGTGCGTGGAGGTATCCTTGCTCAACGAACTACTTACTATAGCATCATCGCAAGAAAGGAACGATGCAAGTGATTTATCATAAGATGTTATTCATTATTTTTTTTTAATTAAAAATGTACACAAAAGCAACGGAAGAAGAACTGAAAAAATAAATGATAACAAACAAGATTCATCTACAGCTCAACACAAAACAACCTGCCTTAACAACAACCAATGAGACACTGATCTTGCAGGCAGCCCTAGGACATAGACTTACATATACTGGGGCCACACTTGCAGTCAGACTCAGAACTTGATGCGAGGATGTGCAGCTCGCACGTCGTCACTCACGATATCTGATTAGAGTTGGTATCATAGATACGGTGATATGAACGAAAGGTGATCTGCACATCCTCGCACCAGTTGTGAGTATAAATGAATGTGTGGCCTTGGCAATAGCGACCGCTGTGTCGCCGATACAGCGATTGCTCTACATATCTTCGCTAGAGTGGTATTTGACGACAATATTGCTTCTGCACTTCAGCTGGCACAAAATAACCACTGTCAACAGCAGACGACAGATGCAACGCGGAGAGGCATCCTTGGATACACAGCGTAGACACCGACCTGCCGTCAATAAAATATTTGTTTTCCGTGTGAGTGATATTGTATAACGTTTTTGCTGAACTGAACTTACTCTTTCAAACTGTCTTCTTCGAATTAATTGCATTGGAAAGTCACAGAGCGCTAGGGACGGTTGTTCCACTTTTCGTAGGAGCTCTGAAACTCCTCCAGAAGACTTATATTCAACTGGTGGGCAACAGATTTTTCAGTATTCTAGGATGTTCCAAGCTGTCCCAAGTGCCGCTTTATTTGCGAGTCATGTTAAAAAAAATCCAAGTGTCGCTCCCGGTAATAACGCATTCCAGCAAATGAGGGTCACTTTCAACAAATAAAATCATGACGTGTTTCTTACCCGTTTTTCTTCTGATGCAGTAAGAGGTGTTGGGTAACCATTTTCCCGCAAGGTGTTGGGTAACCATTTTCAAGCAGGCTTTTATTCGCAATCAAAAATCTGATAATAGGATGTATGTGCCAAATGCAACTATTTTCGATCATTTTGATTGACTATTAATTGCTAATCAGAACGTACACACCTGGACTTTGATTTTGTTATTAGTTCTTGCTCTTTGGTGCCTGCCGATACCAAGTTCACCTTCAATAGTGTATTGGCCTTCTGAGAAGATCGTGAGCCATTGAAGCACGGTCTCCATAATCCTATAGGGGAAAATATCAATTTCAGTGTGCCCGGTTTTTCGGTCAAAAGTAGATAGCGTATGTTTGCTCCAAATTGTTGTCACTCAATATTAAAACGCACTAGGAAAACCTGTATCATGTGACCTGTCGCTGTAGACCACTTGTGAACTCAATATTCCCACTTCACACTTGTATTGACGGCTCACCAAATGTTGTTTTACATCCCTTCCAAACGACAGGCCACCAGTGTTACCAGTTGCGAGGGATCACTACCAGTCTCATTGCTTTATTTACACGCCTCGAGCAATGCTAACAAAAATGAAGGCGGAAAATATTTCTCGACAAGTTTTTGTTCACAAACGCGGCCGAGGAGTTTAAAGCGTAAATTATAAACTTCTTCTGTCATATCTACCAAATCATTAACTGAACCACAAGGTTGTCAGCTAAAAGAAGGCAGGAACTTCACGGGAGCTCTAATTTTGCTCCACAAATTGTTAAAGCTCCTACGAGCGTTTCATTTAAGTACAATGGGTTGGTCTGGCAACAAGTCTAATGAGAGTGAGCAGTATTTAATTGCATTATTGCATGCTCCAACAATAGGAAAGCTGGACCTCCGAGCAGCTACTAATGACTGGCAGCTCGTTGACTAACTGGGAGCTTCTTGGAAGAAGGGCGGCAATTTCAAGAGACTTTTGTAATTAGAGAAATCCATGCCTTTGCTAATTACATTAAGTGAGATTGCAAAAATGGCACTTAATTCATCACAGCGACTGACAAAAAAAATGGAGCGGAGGAAACTGAATGTCAAGCAGCGGAGGAAAAAGTTCAGTGAGGTCACATCCGCAGTAGAATACAAGAATTTAACCTGAAGTTGTGGTGAGGGATAGCTGTAAAACCATACTAATCGGTTGGCTGTATTCATTTTCTTCTTTTACTACAGGCGTGCTGATAATGATCGTGATTGTTCTCAATGACGTTTAAAGTCTATCTATGACTTAATCACATTAGTTTCCGATTGCGTGTATGTAAAGGCCGTAATTATTTTCAGGGACTGTCGTGCAGGCCAGAAAACTACTCAAAATGGATCCTGGGACACTGCAACTATGTATAGTAAGCCAACAATGTCCACTGGGCTGGCTAACTGCAACAAATTCATGAACTGCTGTAAGGTTTCCTATTTTATAGCAAAGCTCTGCACAGCACTCCAGATAGCACGGACCACAACTTGACTGCAAAATAAAGATACCCCTAGTCATAGAATGTTCAACTAATGAAAGTATATTGTTAGCTTAGTATATGTATTTCCAGCCTGCGTATTAGAGTTTCCCATTCAGTGATGTTCTTACAACTGCTTACTGTGATATTTTTCTTCCCTTTGCAAAGATTCTTTGAAACTTACATTTTGCAAACCGTCCATTGAGAAGGATTTAAAAGGGAACTAATAGCCCAAAATAATATTATTTTTCTGTTCTGTGAAGTGGTAGTCCTGCAAAAAATTATAAAACCATGTCCTAAACAAGGTAAGCATCTCAAGAATTTCATGTTGAATAAAATTTATCCTAGGAGATAATTCTGCAGTTCAGCTCATGAAGATTCGAATACCGATAATGAAAGAAACTCACTGCTACATTTTCTCTTTATTTGAAGCTGATACTTATTCTGTGCATCTGTTAAGATAATACCAAAAATGCTTCCTGTCCACAATAGTTTGAGAGATGTAGATGTGATCCTGAATTTTCATTGCGTGTAACAGAGCGTCACCCTCAGATTATCCATGATAGCGGGATAGGCTGTCAAAGAACACTACTCTGAGGCAGAGCAGGGAGAAACTCTAGATCAATAGAGAGGAGCTAGGGCGACGTAAACTTGGCTCGTTTCAAGGGTCATCGTTGGGGTCGTCTACTTTCCGGATGATCTGACTTCTACCAGCAGCCTCGTGTCGGTCGCTGATCAGAAGTTCTGGTGGGCGATCCATCACAGCAAATCAGGCGACCCGCGCTGAGCTGTGAGGAGGCAGGGCAGACAGACTGTCGCTTCACTGCTCCTATCATTTCAATCCCCTCAAACTTTAATCACTTCCGACAAATAAGGCCGCTGGCGAACGTACTTTCCCTGCGAACAAGCCCGAAGTTACTCTCTTATGAATAAATTATACGTGTGCACAAACTTTGACCATGCAGTCTTCACTATATATACCGGGGTAAGGAATAAACCAACATGGCGACAATTACCTACTACAATTTCTTGCTTGATTGCAAATACACTTTGCAGCATAATCGAGTTTCGGGCTTACTCTAAATTTTAATCAAAATAGTTTGAGTGAAGTGACAATCTATTGGTAATTTTAATGGATGCAGATAAATGACGACCATACACAACGGTGCAGGGTTGTATGAAAATTACGACTGAATACCTACCGGTATATACATAGTTCTGCTAACGTCACCACGGGCCAGCCTGTTAGATGTCATGGTCTTACGTAATCAAAACGATGAAATGATGCTAGACAAAGAGTTATAATGCAATGAACTGAATGAGCCTCATATTCTATCGACAGTTGCCCAGCTGCGACGGGCAAAGCACTAATTTAACTCCCATGGTCAGCAGTGAAAATGTCAAAAGAGACCCGAGCTGAATTGTGGAATTGAATCTGTTGAACTGTTGAATGGAGGACTGAGTTGAAAGTTGTTCATATGGATATCTGCTGCGCGTAGCATAATTATTATTAATCTAGGCACGTGATCTGGAAGCAACACGGTCGCAGAGACTTCAACGCATCAGAGCTCGTATTTTTCAGCATGGTGAGACTTT
This sequence comes from Parhyale hawaiensis, assembly GCA_001587735.2. Taxonomy (NCBI): domain Eukaryota; kingdom Metazoa; phylum Arthropoda; class Malacostraca; order Amphipoda; family Hyalidae; genus Parhyale; species Parhyale hawaiensis. The sequence continues at coordinate 5,639,611 of LQNS02278078.1, read as the reverse complement.
ATTGAATGAGTGAGCTCTCCAAATTATCCGGCAGAAGTTGCTAGTAATAAATATTTTAAAATGAGAAGGATTCATTAGTCCAGCTAGCTAATGTGTCCGTTATAGTATGGTCGCACTCCCCAGGTACTCAATTACGTATAGAGGCTTAATTTGCAGGCCGTGATGAAGCTCAACTGCAATCAGAATGTGACCTGATCATCTGAAGCAGACAATGTATTGAAAAGTACACAGCATAAGAGAGCACTCTTATCAATGAATTGAAATGTAAGAGCTTCAGGTCGTTCTGAAGCTCTGCTTTCAGCTCTTGTCAAAATGGGGCCAGCTATCAGCACAGGCGAGCACCAACTGCACATAAGACATCAATGCGAAGTTAGGTCTCGATCTCGCTATGGGAGCTCGCCATGCTGCCAGGCAGCAGTTAAGGGGGACTGACAAGCGAGACCGGAACCGACCGATCCGATACACTCCGTCCGAGAATCAACGCCAATGCCAAGTGCCATCAGGTGTCTTTCAGTGATAAATTGCGTGTCCTGCCGTTGAAAATTGCTAGTTGGTAAAGAGGCCCTAGCAGAGCTCTAGCATAACTCACAAAGTATTACCTACTTAGTATTACAAAACTACGTCATAATTTCTGCTATAAAAATTTTTTTTCCACTAGAAATTTACTTTATTTCGTTTCACTTGAACGTTTCGCTTAGCAACAGATAGCAATCCATATAAATTTTTCACCAATATATCAAACATTACCGATTACTGCCAGCATTCACTATGAATGACAACATTTATGAAATCATGACACGTTTGTATGGATAGTTTTATCTCAAGTGATTATGATTTACACGATTTCCTTCAATTTCTGTCCCATATGAATTGTATCAGCGACTACAACTAAGACTCTTGCTTTCCCTTCTGTGCATGCGAACTGTTGTACATGTAAGCATTACCCGTCTAATAACTACTGTAGTATGCCGGTACTATGACAGGCTTCATAACATCACCAACAATGTTCACGCTTTCGACAGCACCAATCTTTGAGATTAGTGATATAATTATATTCCTAATATGGAGAGTAGTTGTAAGTCACTCTCGTTTAGGTACACGAAAGCGAATTAAAAATGCAGCGTTGCTGTTTTTCCGCTGCTGAGAGTATAGCAGGTAGAAGGTTAGGGGATGTAACTCATTTCATGGAGACGTTCACTAGCTGCTCGTACCAAGCAGCACGTCACCATTATTGATATCTTGAACAGTTAGATGAGTTTTACCCAAATGCTGCATTCCTCATATATGATTGCTGCTTTGTTTATTTCCACTTTTGCATTATTCGAAGCGCGTAGCTCCACTGTGCATTTCAAGTAGTACAATTAGTAAGAAAAATAGTAATTAAGCCATTTTGTGAGTATAGAAAGTCAGTGCAACATCTTTGTTTCGTGCAACCCTCAATTAGTTATGTCATTTACACTATAACTTGAGAGCCGCAGGTCGGCGACATTTTTACATTCTCTTTCCCTTATAAAGAAGACATTACGAAAAGCGTGAACATTTGCCTTGTCCCACCACTTGCGTAAATATGTCCCGTGTACCTTCTTTATCGTGCATAAATATTTAATTCTCTTATAGCGTGGAACAGAGACCATTGTTATGTGGGTGCAAATGAACTTCTACGCATTTCAAGAAGTTTATTCATAAGCTACGCTGAGACGCGCGTGGTGCGCTTTAGTGTATTGCTACATTGTCTACCTGGGAATACTCATTTCTAGGATCATTACCTCGGCCTAGGAGGTTATGTTTTCATCGAATTTGTCTGTCTGTCTGTAAATCTGTGAATCTATTTATCTGTCTGTCACCAAGATAACTCAAAAAGTTATGGACGGATTTTGATAAATTTACATGGATTGTTGGGAGGAACATATGATCAACTTTTGGTGAAAATCTGTCCATCCGTTTGTTGGATTGTTTGTTTGTCTGCCTCATTTTCCTGAATGCTATAACTCAAAAGGCTATGGACAGATTTTGATGAAATTTACATGTGTCGTTAGGTATATAACTAAGAGCAAATGTCCAAATTTTAGGAGTGATTTGTTTGTTCCTTCGTTAATCACTGTTTCTATTATTACGCTTGTTAGCACAATACTTAAAAAATTATCAATGAATTCTTATGAAATTTATAGAAGTTGTTAGTAATGTTAAAAGACATAAATGATTGAATTTTGGTGCAGATCGGTTGGTTCGTTTGTAAGTTTGACTCATGTTTGTGGTAATGTTTGTTAGTGATGAACAGATCTTCACGAAAATTGCATAAACTGTTAATACCGTGAAAGGGCACTAATGATAGATTTTGGAGTTGATAAAAAAAAATATGGTTTTAAAGCCAAATTGATTTTTTCGTTACCAATGCCTCGCTTGGCGGAGGCAAGCGCTCTCAGAGTGCTGTAGTTTACAGTATATAAACATGGGCACAAGTTTTTCCCAATACACAGGAATACTTTTTATTATTACCCGCGAACAAAGTGAGAGAGGTGATAATGTTTTCGTTGGAGATTTAAGCATATATATTTGTATGTATATATATATATATGTATGTCCGCACAATTAGTGGTCGAAGTAGTTGAGTAATGTTCATATTTTTTTGCAGAGAGTCTGGTGGATTGCTCTCGATGCGACCCATGCAAAAAAGCTGGGAATAGCTGGTCATAAAAAAGTGACGGCGTTGAAATTTTTTTCCCACCCAAATATAGGTAGAAGGAGTTGAGCTATGTCCAAGATTTTTTGCAGGGAGGCTGGTGGGGTGTCCTCAATGTCACCCACAAAAAAGAACTATAAATAGGATTAGCTGGCCATAAAAATTGAAGGCAATTTAATTTGCTCTCCACCCAAAAACAGGTAGAAGGAGTTGAGTAATCTCGATGTGACCCATGCTAGAAAACGAGGATCAGATGGTCATAAAAAATTGCGGCGATGAAATTTGCTCCCACCGCGGGTGATGGTCTTACGCCACGAGGCGTTCTAGTTGGGCAATGCCCTATTTTTTTTTTTTTTGCTACATTCTGTTTACATCCAAGTGGACTTTAATAAAGTAAATAGCAATCAGTGGGTGTGTTATAATGTTTAATAGCAATTATGACAAAATTATCCTCCTAGCACCTCACACTGTTTATTTTACAAGTGTTCTGTTCAAATTACGACCTCTTTTTTTACTACGTAAGCTTTTGTAAGCCAAACTTTGTTTTCAGTGGTACTGCAAACCATAATTCGAAACACTTACTAAAATGTGAAGGTGAGCGAGACCCAGCGCCTCTTCTATTTCATCATCATCAACTGCATACATATAATCTGACCATTTTACCAAGGCATTTCGGCCGTGGTCAAATTCCTCTAAAGCGTTGCCAATTCTATGGGTATTTCTGAGATTTTTTTCAGCCCATATCTTAGCCCCGCCCACTTCTTGCATATACTGTAGAGAAATCTCAGATATTCCCACAGAATTGGCACCGCTATACAGGAATTTGACCACGACCGAACATTTATTACGAGTGCTTTTGCATAAAATGTGCAGGAGTTCTAGAGCTGGAAGATGATTTTTTGAGTGGAGTTTCTTCAAAAGTTGTACTGCAGTTACAGCATCTGTTGATCGTCATGTGAAGCAGCTAATTGATCAGGATCAGTAGCACATTACGTTCAATATCCACTAGAGAGATATATGCTTCTCTACAACCACACAATTTCGACAGAGACGAAGTGCTGTTTGCAAATCACCATAGAGCTTCTAACACTGCTCGCTGATATGGATATCATTTCTACTGCTCCAAACTCTTCGGGATTCTCTGTCGGTATGGTAGATGCTGTGGTACAAATTACCATTGTGGCATTACTATTGTGATCCAGCCAAAGACTTTTAATGCATGGTAAGCCAAGAGTTTATGGTAGTTGTTTAGCTTCCAAGCCTGGAAACAAAACACTATCATAAATGCCACAGTGCATTATATTTTCCTTCTGTATGTCAAAAGTGTAATGAAGACTATTACGTATAACTTTCGGAATACAATGCATTACTGGTCCGGCAATATAGGCCACAGGCTTCTATGCGACTTCTGATGAAGTGTAAAATAGGCCATTTTGCCTGGTAATGTCCGCATTATTATGTATGCGGTGAAAGCAGAAATCACAGGGCAGATTTTCCAACACAAAATATGCTTGCTATAACGTTTATGAATGTCCTAAAATATGCCTAGATATGAGATAGGAAAATGATAATCCTAAATTTATCTTTTCCACTGGATTACTGGCACTTGTAAAGGAATTTTTTTTTCGAAGATGATGTGCATTTGTTTCTAGTATTTCCGACCGACAACTATAACGGACGAGAAAGTGCGTTATACCGCCCGTTCATAGCTCATGCTTGAGATACACGAAAGATTCGTCGCACCTGCCCACTTGCTCTGTATCAAATCACAATAAAAAAGACCTAGTGGATTTCATATATATTTTCTAGTGTACCCGCCAGGCAAAGTGACAGCAAAGAAGTTTATACCAATACTCCTTCATTTTGGTGTCATGCTTCGGTTACTAATTTACCCGGGTAGGATGCACTACAACTGCCCTCTTCAATGATCATAGAGATGATATATTCGGTTTCAAATCAACTGAGTATCACAACCCGTCGTGTCTCTATAGGTGACATGAGGAGCAAACAAAAAAGTCATTATTAGTAGACTTTTAGTAGGCATTTAATCACCACTTTTAAATTGCAGATACGCATCATTGATAGTAAAGAAAATTAATTAAGTCAAAATTTTGTATTCTAGTGGATATTTTACTGGAAGCATTTCTATGTACTGTACTCTATCGAGAACTCGGATCAATTAATGTTTCGATATGTAGACAAATCAAAAATCAGGATCTATGAAAGCCGCTGCAGACAAAATTCTTTTGTCCTGTGTTTTGACTTCGCAGCGTTGGAATGCGCTGCTGTGTCTGAGTAAACAATAAAAAAAAAAGAGCACTACTCTCTGAGACGACATTCGCTAAAAATCTGAAGACACAAGACTATGCATTGGTGATACTTGCTGAGCCAGCGGATATGACTTGTAACATTTTATCGAAACTTTTGATAGACACACAATCTGTTTGTTGGGAGACTACGAGGTATTCGAACGCGGTGAAGTAAAAACGCAGGACAAAAGACTGCAGTGTGTAGCGGGTTTGAGTGTACTTAGTGAAGCAGTAGATAACTTTATTGTTTGTGTTCCAGCCTGGTAGAGCAGGAAATACATTCAGTTTTGAGGCTTACATTGTTTTTACAATCATCAGCAACTTAATGCAATTTTCGTACACTGTCCTTGAAAAGAGCCTAGCAATTAAGGCTGCCACAACCTCTAACCTGGCTTATATTTTGGATATGTTCCATATTAGCGTGATAGTGATAGAAAATAGCCATATAAATAAACAGATGAACGAACAGAGAAACCGATAAATACACATTGAAGGTACTGGTGAAGTCAACTAGACCTCATCCCTTACGGTGGAACCCACATACACTGGTTCGTGCTCCGGGTATACCGTAAACTAACTGGCCCTTGAGTGTGCGGCTGCAGTCGAACACGGTTCGCAAGAACTTTGGTGCCATCGATGGAAAGTTTTTCTTTTTACCCAACGACCCATCCTCCTTCTACCCTCCCCATTTCTGGCAAACAATTAGTACTCCCCCCACGGCAGCTGTGGATGCCTATATGTGTGGGTTATCACTCGAACCGCAACGTCCAGTATCATGAGGTCAGCACGCTAGACTGCTGTTGGTAATTTCCAATAGACGGACGGCTCTGGTTTTCCTATTTTGTTTTGGGTCGTCATGTCCCCTGCTGAATGCAGCCAAAGGGAGGTGTTCGGATTCGAGGTCGTGCGTCTGGTAGCGGTGACAGTAGGTTCATTTTACTCCTCACCTCCAGCCTAACAACATCTACATTGAGGCGGCTCGCTATTTGGACGGCTTGGCTGGTGAACTTGGTTAAGTCTGTAAATTATGGATAGCAGACTTCGGACCGTGCCAGCGCAATGTGCTGAGCCCAGTGTGCCAATCCTTACCACTGCTTGTCTTCCTTCCTTCTTTATTTTGTTTGTACGACCGCCATCTGTTACTCCTTCTATTTAGTTAACCATTTACTAGAGGTGTTCTGGCTTGTAACTATAATCTAACTCAATGATTGTGAAGGGTCTAAAATCGGAAAGTGTATTGGCTTTCCATGTATTGAAAAGCTAACTTGATCATTCAACTTGATCTCTAATTTAATATTACCTAAGCTCTAAATTATCTAAATTGTCTCAACATCTCGCTATCTCTAATTTCACTTATTTCTGCTAAAAGCTACATGGCACTGAATATGCACTAATATGTTCAGGTGCATTCTTCATGGCATATTCTAATAATTAAAGTGAAATTGAAGTCCTTTTGAATTCACTGGTCGTATGGTTCATTCCGTCTAAAAACGGAAGTTAATTCTTTCATGTAGGATGGGGCGTCTCCTCTGCCCTTTGTACGCCGCTTCGAAGGTTGGAGTTCTTCTTGTCCCCAGCAGCTGCAGAACTTAAGTTCTTCTAATCCTTTGAAGGTGCTTAAATCAGCTGCTGAATTTAAGTTTCTTTGTGTCATTCATAATCTCTTATTGCCGCAATTAATATATTAAACCTTTCTCATACTTAATGAACGTAATTTTTCTTGGGAAACATTTAATAAAGTTCAATTCATTATTATATTGAAAAAGTTAATTGGTTGTAGCTTCGCTGAACGTTTTCCGTTTCTATTCCGTGCTCTACTTAGTGGTTTGTCTTCGCTGTCTACGGGACTCGCCGCTACAGCCTTCTTTGCTGCTCTACTCCCGTACGAATAACATTGGCAGCCTTTCGCACTTCCCCGAATGAAGTTGTCGCTGCATGAAGCCCGATAGTTTCGTCGGGCCAGCTTCACCGTCTATTCTATTTTTGAGCATTGCCTTAATATAGTCAGCTTTTCTTATGAATTGGATAAATTGAATTAATTGAATTACTCTATCAAATAACTCTACTTCCATGAACTGAATTAAAACTGCAGAACTTACAACATTAAATTTATAATTGGTCAGATCTCTAAAAATGAGTTACCTCTTGTTGATTGATTCTAACGAAACCTTAGCTTACAATATATTGGCCTTTTGTCGGGCCAGTGACCTCATATGACCACTTCTAAAGAAGGATTGTAGCAAAGATAAATTTATTTTCACTGAAGTGTTTGAAGGAAAGTACACTATTTTAAATTAGAAAAATCCTACTTACGAAGTTTCGATTTACACAAATAAAGTTATTCATAGTATTTTAGTAATAAAACGAAACTTTACACTTAAATAGAAGAAAAAGAAACTTATCTAGACGAAATTTGAATCACGTTTTATTCCTATCCTTTGTAAGCGTGTAGGGAAAATTCTCTATACTGCTGCTACCGCGGGGTTACTTTTATTATAATGCTTGATATATAAAGCTAATAGTAGTTAGTAGGCGACAGATAATGCTGTAATGGTATTACGATGGTGACACTGTGATAATACGGCGATAACCCCTTGTCGCAACGGGGTCCAAATGTAAGTCTGTGAAATTAAAAGCAAAAAACTTTGACTCTACCGAACAGAGAACCACGCATACAGACAGATAAACTGAAAGTCACGGGGGCCGATAGCAGCCACCGACCCTGCCCGCACCTTTCGTGCCCGCCCTTGCTGGAGCTGCCCCGTGTAAGGTTATATGAGCAAGGCTAGGTTCTTCTATTGTCCAAAATGGCTAATCTCAACTTCAGCGAAGTAAAATTTGAACTGTTACAATAGGGGAAAAACTCTTTCCTTATTAAATCAATATCCTACACGACGAGCGATAGGAGCGAATTCGATAGACAGAAAATTTTAAAAGACCTCGGGATAATGCAAGATAATGCCACTTTTGAGGGTCACTTGGCTAGTTGTTACGGTAGGCATGAAATGGAGCGGATAGGTGTTGTGAACTTTCTATTCACGAAAGGCACACCTTATGGAAACAATCGGTACTACCGAGGATAGAATACTGTTCACCTCTTTGGATACTGAGAAAACTAAGAGACGTAGAGCGCTTCGAGGCTACTCCAGAGATCTATCACTGCTAAAATTCGAGGCATGCAAGACGTAATCTATCACGGAAGCCTTGCTCACCTTCGAATGTATTCAATTCAACTGAGATTCAAGCGCTTCACGATCATATAGAATGGGAAAATTGCTAGATGAAATTGCTATCAATTCCAATGGCTGAAGTTTTACCAGATACTCAGAACGTATTGGTCAGACTTGTGAAGTGCCAATTTCAGTCAGAAATGGCGGCAAATATACCTCCTGCCTTGGGGTTGATAGGATAGAGAAACATCTGTTTGTCAAACTGCTTTCAAACCAAGTCAAAGCAAATTTTTTGAGAGAAGCGAAATATTTATCAGAAAAATAGAGTACCCGCGCTGTAACAAATTACAGAGAGGATTTTCAAAAGACCAGTCGTCCTTTAACATACTTCCGTTACTATGTAATATGCTTCTGGAGAATGCTCTACAACGGCCAACAAAAATTGTCACAAGAGATGAGGGATCTCTCTTTCAATTCATCCATGAAGCATAATCGTTCCCACACTGGAAGAAATGCAGAAAAACTTTTACATTAGCAAGCACCAAAGCATTGCAGAAGCAAACTAGAGCACTCTGAGAGCGCATACCTCCGCCAAGCGAGGCAACGGTAGCAAAAAATTCAAATTGGCTCTGAAACCATAATTTTCTTTGTATAAACTCCAAAATCTAGTCATTTGTGCCGTTTGATAGTGACAACGGCTTGTGCAATTTTCTTGAAGATCCGTTCATAAACTTTTGAGTTATACTGCTAACAAACGTTAAGACAAACATGAGTCAAACATACAAACGAACGAACCGATCTGCACCAAAATTTAATCATTTATGTCTTTTAACATTAATAATAACCCCTATATACTTCATAAACAATCATTCATTATTTATTGAGTTACTGTGCTAGCAAACATAAAATGAAAAACAGTGACAAACGATCATTACCAAAATTTGGTCATTCACTCTTTGTTATATACCTAACAACTCATGTTTATTTCATAAAAATCCATCCATACCTTTTTGTGTTATAGCATAAAGAAAAATGAGGCAGAGAAACAAACAAACGGATGGGCATATCTTCATCAAAAGTTAATCATCTGTTTCTCCTAACATACCTAACAATCCCCGTAAATTTTGTTCAAATCGGTTCATAACTTTTTGAGTTACCTTGGTGACAGACTGACAAAGAGACAGACAGATAAACAGAAAAACACGACGGAAACATAACCGCCTTGGCGGAGGTAATTATTTCCGGTAGCGCATCATAGCTACCGATAGATAAGGCTTCAGTACATCTATGTTCCTTTTTCACTTGCAGCAAAAATTCTCCGTCAAAGGAAGACAGCATGATGAAAGAATTAATTGTGTCTGCTGCCCCGTGAGAAATCATTGCCTCATCTGTGCGTTGTTGATCGGCTGCTGAACTTATACGCCGTGAACTAAGAGCCAACAAATGATCCGATGCATAAAGAAAGTGATATATATCAGATTCCATGGCCACGATAAGAGAAGCTGCAAATATCTTCATTGTTTCGATGTAGGGAACTATATCAAGCAAGAAGAGTTAATGCATTCAGATAAAGAGATAAGGATCTAACTTTTGCTATCTTGTGTAACCCGTCATCGATCTCCATGAAAACGCAACTTGATTACGAAATCTCTAACTTGCCTATTTTGGCCCGTGTTGCTTGGGGCGGACAGGAAATAAATAAATTCACGAAGTGGTTTTTATTATGATTACAAATAAACACAGGTTAAGAAAAAATAAATAATCCGCAACGTTATTAGGAATGTGATTTTTTAATACTTTTATTTACACATTCGTCCCATTAAATATTAGTAGACAGTTCGTTGGTTGCTTGCTTGGCATCATCAACCTTTATACTAAATTTGCGTTCGCATAGCATTAATATTCAGCGATTGTAGCTGATGGGCTTCCTTGTTGGAATTCTTTACTTCTCTTCATTTTTTATGATCATCATATTGTGTAGTATTATTCCTAAAACAGAAGATAAATTATTCACAATACTGCAATGAAGGCTGCGCAACAGTTTTTTAGCATAGCAGTGCAGACGGCCGTCAAAAATGACGGTAATGATTTTGGTTTCGAATTTTTATTGTTCTTGCTTGTGGTACGCGTTTTTGCTGCAAAAACATGCCTCACACTTGTAGGCTTGATTTTCTAATTAATTTACGAAAGTTGTGTCATCATGAATTCAAGAGAGCAAAATCCCCTTCCTGCTGGTGAAAGTGCGATTTTAGTTGATGCAACCTTAAAAGTCAAGCAGCCTAAGAAAATATAGTTAAACGAAAACATAACCTCCTTGGCGGAGGTAAAAATCAGGGAAGTAGTCAAGTCTTACTGTTTATCGTGGATACCAGCAGTGAATCTGAAGGATCTATAGTTGGCGGCAACAAGAAATGAAAATGTTTTGTCCTCTGCCTAAAGTGAAATTTCAACTGACACAAAGAAATTCAGCTAAGGAAGACGTCAGCGAAGTGGATTATGCACGACCAGAATGAAAACTCCGTCCACGATCGAGCCTCTCATCTGCCAAGCTCGAAAGAAAGACACCAAATAGTAGTTAGCTGCTTTTCTAAGAGAAGCAGGATTAAGAAAGTGCAGCATCTCAAGCACATTCAAAACTATATTATATCCCATACTAAAGTGGGTACAAATTTCGTGCTACCTCATCCTGTGATTCAGTAGGTGGATAATCTCCTACCCAAAGCGTTATGGTCAGACGGAGAGTTGGAACAAGCAAGCAAGGAAGCATCCAACAAACTATCCAATATTATACTGTGGACTAGTGGATCCGCCAGCCAGAAATGACGGCAAAGAATGTGCTTCAGCTCCTGTTTAGTGTTCGAGATTTTACTGATTCTAGACTAAGGATACACAGCATGCACTGTATAGCTACAGCGTGATCTTTCCCTAAAACTAGGGTGACATGCTGTCAGAAATGACGACAACAAATGCATGATGGATCATTTGTTCTTCACATACGCGGCACTGCATCAACTATTAAAAGGGCAAGGCACGTACCACCTTGATCTTCTGCACTATTTAATCTATTGCCCAAAGGGGTGAGCGCGGTTGGTTCCCCTGCAGCAATACCATACGTATATCAATTGCCTTATAACTATTAGCTGCAGAATAACATTTATTTCGGTATCCAAATGACACGATTTGCTAAGTAAAAACGAACTTCAGGTAGGGGCAGAAACTTAAGCGTAATGTAAAAATGTGAAGCAAAGTTCTGAAGTCTACGCTACGTAGATAGCTTCATCTGTATTGAAGACAATTTAATCGATGGGGAAATACGCAGGACACAGCAGTGTCTCGAACATATGCAAGGAGCTCATTTACTCTTGATTTGAAGCTCAAATTTGCTCTTATAATTATGATCACTTGGCATTCAGTAGATTATTTTTCTCTTCTCTCTGATTTAAAGGGACCATTGTACATGATGGCAAATGTTACGACTCCTGAAATTCGAAGGCACGTCACATTTTACTGAACTAGTTCTCTGTTAATGTGCAAATTTTCAAATATTGTTTTTTGCGCTATTCTCCTCAATCGATTGAATATTCGTTCCTCTCGTTCATAGTCTAGGCCGAGTAATTTTCGTAACTGATTTTCTTCTCAGTAGTTGAAACTTAGTGCTGAACAGCGGCCTTATGTTTTCAGTTCCTATTGCCTGCAATTTTGATAGAGATACTGTCACTGTTCATAGCCATGATACGCTGATGAGCGTTTCCGGTAACTGCATTTGTTTGAA
>LQNS02278078.1:5605102-5615103 GCA_001587735.2 Parhyale hawaiensis | reverse complement strand
GTCTCCTCTGTCGAGTTGTGCCATACCAACCACATTGGCTGAAGTCTTTATCGTTGGAGCGTGTCGCCGTTTCCAAAAAAACGGGAAACTCCGGCATAACATGTCCCGCCAAACACCTTATGTGTCTCACAATGGCAATTTCGGAACTTTTATAAAGGAACGACTTCATAAAGTCATGTCGTTTTCAATGATAAGCGCTTAAAGCTTGTGAAACTCGGTGGGATGTGACCAATATCGTAATATCATACCAACTCTATTACTAATAGAGACATCATGGTTTCCCTTATCGGCCGTGTTATCGGAGCTATCGCGTCCACAATCTTAGCAATTAAGGTTTTATATTACAGATTTTGTATCCCAGCATTTGAACCTGAAAGCAATTTTCCCAGAGCTACGTGGAGGAGCTTCAGGAGTGGCAGTAGTGGAGGTCCGGTGACGCGGCTTCATTTCTGGTGATCACTTTTCGTGACTCTTGCAAACGTTACTTGAGGTTCCGAAAACCTTTACCGCTCCTTGTCTGCTCGATGACGCTTTATGTCTACACTGAAGTCGCCAACCTTCTCCAATTCAGAGTAACCGAGAACGCTCATATCTTGAAGGCCCATCAGAATGAGAGTTGGCTACGAGCATCTTAGATCTCCTTGATGCGTATCGCGCAAAAGGTCGGGCAAAAAATTATATTGAGTTTGCTGGCGCTGCTCTCAATTTCTCAGGGCTATTCCGTAGTATTCTGCAGAGTACGCATGGCCTTGCAACAAAAACTACAGCTTTGACTCGAAATATTGCTACAGAAGCTGGCAGCTTATTCGTGGTAAATAAGTATGATTTTGGTGCGAAAAAATCTTTTGAAGAAGAAAAGCGTATGGGCAGAGTTTTCTCATGAATCACTTCTTCTTTATCGGTACATATGAAGTCACAGAATTATTTACAACTGCATGCACTGATAAGTGTTGGGAAAGGGCCGTTAGGTTGCTGGCGTACGTTTTCAGACATTTTTCAAGCATGCTAGCGGAATGCGATGGTTCAATACGGTATCATTTCATATCATAATCAGATATTAATTCTCATTAAGAATAATTAATGCGCAATGTATTTTGCTTTACGTTAAGTAATTCCCCAATATTTGGTTGCGAAGGATAACAATAATATTTATTCAAAATAACAGTACTGGTAGAATATTTCTACTCACGCTGGAGATGTTGCATGCACTTATCACCGGAAGCGTAAAAACTCACTTCGGTTTTAAAGTACTTGAGACGTTTGCTTGCATTGTCTTCGTATGGAAAAGCTATTCTACTATAAAATGCGAGGTGTTATCTCCTGTACCCAAGGCAGACTAGCGCAACTTGTATAATATATTACAAACACGCTTTCCAAAGGACTCATTCAATCACTACAATTGGATATGAGGTTTGCTTAATTTTAAAGCTTGAATTGGAGTTCAGTTATTACAAGCACAGTGAATTATCGTCTGTTAGATCGCGCATGGTAATTACAAGTTTGCCCTGTTATAAGTTAAGCCAGTTGAAGGCCTCAGATTGTCGTAACTAATTGATAGAATTCTGTTGAATGTGGTACTGATTTTCTGTCCAAAATACTACTACTCCACCTATTCCTATACATTGTCGTACAGACGTCAACCTGCCATTGTTCACATTTGTTAATTACCATGGGCGTATCGGGTACCGGTCATTTACTCAACGTGTAATTAATGTGTCTTAAACGGAAATAATAGATAACAGCCCTTGTTTTCCAAACGTTTTGTTGAAATAGGATGAGTTAGTCAACGTTACATTGCAGCACTTGAGAGGAGGTTACCATTACAGTAGTGATGAAATTCTCACTTTGTATCTCATTTCATATAAAGAATTGAAAATCAATGTTTTGATATTGTATGTACGTGGTATTGGCATCTTGGACAATTCGAAATCAACATATATGTCGCTGCTCACGCTAGCTTGATGTACATTATAGAAGCTGAAAACAAAATAAATAATCAGAATAAGTGCACAGCTTACCAAGTTTCCAATAATGTAGCAAGGTGATTGTACTCGCACTCTCTGTGTAAATGAATTCACTATTGGCACCAGTCGCTGCACATTTATACAGCAACATCGTTGCACCGTTGCACAGCGAACTGAAAAACGCAAGAGCCCTGGCTTTGTTAACATCACTGCAGCATCAAACCCTAAAGTTCAGTTCTCACCTGTCGATACATTTGTTATTGAGTGCATGTTCCCTGTGCTGCTCATGGGTGGCCCCGAACGGCTTTGCGTACTGGAAGAATGTAGGGTTACGACGGAGAAACTGAAGCTTTACTTTGGTCGCCCGAGCGAGTAGGTGAGGTTATAGGGAACAGTTTGTTATGAACCTGCTTTAATGTACCACTTCCGTATCCGAAATAATTAGCTAATGCAACACCACAACGCACCACCGCCAAATTTTAATCAAGATAATGGAGGGGTGGAGCAGAAGGTGGAACGGAACATCGGTGTGTTCGGTAAGAGATTTATCTTTGTACAGCTTTGTAATGCTCCACCTTGCTGGGTACTGAAGTCCTGAAGGCTTGTATTCTGTGATTGTGTAGTGTAGATTATGCCCTTACCTTGTGTAAAACGACTCGTACAATGAGTCTTTGTATTAATTATTACCTGTGACTGATTATTGTTTCTCTCTACTGGCGGAACATATTACTCAAATAGACGCCCCAGTGCCTGCAGGTCCATGCCAGCCAGCCCTGGTGTGAGAATGCTGTGGTTGTTGTACATGGTGCTCATGTGTAATGGATAAAGTTCAACTGGATAAGTGAAAGAAGGGAATGCCAGTATGCGTCGAATAAAATAGAGCAGAGTGACCGTTCAATGGTGTATTTAACACGCAATGAACTTGGTTAAATATCAGATGGCGAAAAGAAAATGTCAGTGGGCCTCGACTACAAGAAAAGTTGATAAAAAGCTAACATTCAAAATATGCAGAAGCGGGGCTGTATAGTGCTAAAATAGGAAGAAGGTCCAACTTACCGGTGCACCTCGACTGTAAAAACATTGAAGCAAAATTTGAAAAGAAATGCGAAATTATTCACAATTCCTAGAACTTAGGTTGTTCGCTAAGCACACATGTTTTTCTCATAATGGATAAAATTCTCAGACACCAGTGATCAATATGTTCAGCGTAAAATGGGTTCATATGATATGCATCTCTTCGCCATCCACCGTTGGTCATAGGCACTTGATACTATCGAACGCATCTAAGTTCTCTCTGGATGTATCGAGAATCTACAAGTATTTTTTAGTCGGGGATTAATCAAGCAACGATGTAGAGTAGTTAACTTTTGTTCTCATGGGCTATTCTGCATTTGATTTATTAGCTTCCAGACTTTAGTGAATGAGAGCGCATGTAAGTGCGTTGGGCACGGCCTCGGTTAGTCAAGCTCCTTTGTTATTCGTTTCGCCGTTCATCGCTGTTTCAGCCCTTGCAGCTCTGTTGTGATGTTATAATATCGCACGCATGCTATTGCCCATACTATATTTAGTGCGACAACTGCTGATGCCCGTGCTTTCGACATGTCGCTCCCCTAGATTCCACTGATTTTCGTGTCGGCAGCCACTCTATTGCACTAGTCTTTTGCGTCAGAGTTAACTCCACTTCAGTTGATGCAAAAATCAAGTGCTATAGGTGACGCCTACGCTAAAGTGGGTGGAATCTAGGGGAGAGAAGTGTCGCAAGCATCGGTAACTGTCGCATTATGTAATATGGATATTACGAATGTTTTAATGCTGTCCCTGAATAAGGTAGAGTTTACTGCACTATGATGCCGTTATAACGAGCTTAGAAAATATCGACAATTGTATCCAAACTAATTATGCAACCTAAATATTACTAAAGTGATTTCGAGGATTAAAGAGATCTCTTTAATTCTGCACATATCAAAGTTGTTCCCTAAAATTAATACAAAATTTCAATGCAGTTATGGGGCATTCGTTTCTACACGCAACTGCAGGCTAGGTAATAGTGCGGTATCTAGAAAAACACCACTGTGCTGCCTTGGTGTAAATCAGAAGACTAAGGGCTCACGCAGACGCCAAAGTGTTCTTTTATGACGAATGGCGATGATATTGTGCTCCTGTGTGCCATGGTTCTATTAGTGAATAACGCTTTAATGTAGTACACTTTGCATACTTCTTGACAGCTTGGTATGACTCCCTAATTTCATGCAAAACACAATCCAATATAAACATTGTAGGCATACAATCGATCTCTATAGCAGAAAGCATAGTAGAATATCGGCTGCTTAACTACATTTAGATTGTACAGCAACGCCGATAAAACAGCTGACATGTTAAATATTCTTAAAGCAGGAAGACGTGTTTACTTCTGCGCGCGTAGGGAAACACTTTTTTTTCTTCATTTTGCAAAGCGCTGTGTGAAAATAATAAAACGATAAACATAACGACATTGAATGGCATAGTATATATGATTTTATTACTCAAGTATAAATTGGAGAAATACTTTCTTGAACAGTGAGAAGACGTCGCCAAAGAGTAGTCGGACTCTTAGTTATTTCTTTCATTAGGGCTTCTGGATGCAGAGTACTGATGCCATATTTTAATTAGCCACGTCGTAAAAGCTGCATATTAACTAAACTCCACTCGCTCGCCATCGTATCCCGGGGCAGATTTTTTTCCTAGAGCATTTCTTGTAGCGACTGAGTTTTGCGAGGCAGTGCCGGCCACAAAATTTTCTTTATTCTCTGCATGGGAGCTTCTGTCGTAACCCAACTGTCCAAACTGAGCTTTCTTATCCAGCCAAGCGCTTCTTAAGAATGAGATTGTTGTTACATCAAAATAAAATCTCGATGTGCTATAGAGCGACTGAGAGGTTGCGATTATTCAGGTCTAAATATTATAGAATAGAGAAGTGTTCAAGTGAATACTTTTGAATCAGTTTGGTGCATTTACAAAATACCTCGAAGAAATTCATTTTCTAGAACTGTTGTGCATTAAGTATAACACAGGGCCGCAATTTTTTTTCCTGTTGTCTTAGGTTTAATTCACCATTGAACGCTGATTTTAGACCTGCAGCTCGGATTTTACTGGCGCATCAGGTTTGTTCAGATATTCGTAATTAACAATTTCTAAGAATAACATTACATGACATGTTCCCAGTGGGCGTCCTGCAGGAATAGCACCGATGAAGTTTAGGAAACCGGACGTGATTGATTGAAAATGGGACGTGAAAGGCAAAAATTGTTTTCGAATTTAAAATAACGAAGTATGACAGTAAAGCCTGCTTGTTCTCCAGTATAATCTACGTAATTTTGGGATATATGTCACGCAAAGCTTAGTTGCTGTTCCGAACGCCTGTACTACATGATCATAAGTTCTATCGATGAGTCTCGGTAAAGTACTGCTTGCGTAATCGTCCTGCGTACTGTGTCAAAATATTTCGTGAAAATTACCGGAAGACCCAGGAAAATAGACAGGTAAAAAAGTGCTGTAAGATAATAGTAAGTCCATAATTTTAACAGAACGTTTTCATTATTTTCTGCAGAAAGTGATATTTTAATTTCATGGGTTATATTGTTAAAGTAACGGTATCCGTGAATGTATTCCAAGGAAAGGGTCAGTGATTTTGCAATACGGTGTCAATAGAAGAGATCAGAAATTTTTGAAAAATATAATGGTGTCACTGAAAATACAGAAGTGGTGTAAAATGTAGAGATTACGTAGTACAGTTTAAAACTCCTCTATAATTTCACTTATGTAATTATGAATATAACGGTACTGTCTCTACTATATGGAGGATGAAAGCAAACAAGGACGAACCTCAGTACATACTCCCAAGCTTCTGGCCTATAAGCACGGACTGTGAACTCTTATTGCGGTAAAACTGCTGGTATCCCGAACGAACAGTAGCGCAATGTAGAAGAAAATACTTTTAATTTACATACCAGTTGTGAACCCACACTCATGCAGCATAATTTGATGATGTACTAGAGTACTATTAGAGCACCTATATACCTCCGCCAAGCAAGGCAAGGTAACGAAACACTGATCATGGTTCTGAAAGTCAATTTTTTCCTTTGCATCAGCACCAAACTCTAATCATCTGTGTTGTTTATACCCACGGTAGCACCATGCATGCGTTCTGAGCTCACACTCCTTGTCTCGCTAGTTCGAGGCTAACCCAGGCCCGCGAGCTCTTTGCTGATCTAGGTCTGCTGACTCGGCAGTGGTAGGTATGCAGAGCGGCGTGGGGGTACCTGCCTTCCTCAGAGATGAGGGGAGTAGGGGGTGTGGGTCATTAGAACCTTTCGTCGAAATAACGCCATAGTTCTTGATGACCCGTGGTCGGCTGCAGCCGCACTTACTCCTCTGAGGCCCGAGGTCTTCGCTCCGCAGAACGAACCAGTGCTTCTGGGTTCTCCAGTTGAGGGTGCTAGTTGACTTTACCATTGAATTTTGACAAAAATAACACCTTCTGTTAATATCTTGAAAATTGGCCCATAACTTTTGAGTTATGCTGCTAACAAACGTTCTGCCAAACATTAGTCAAACACACAAACAGACCAACCGATCATTGCCAAATATAATAATTTATGCTCTCAACATTGCTAACAATTTCTATACATTTCATGAAAATCCGTTTGTGAATTTTTTAACTTTTGATGGCACGGATACTTTAGTACTTTAGTTCTATGAATAATGTCCGATGTTGGAGAAAGAAAAGTGAGCCATAGTACTAGCTATCAATTAGTGCAATTGAGGTGGCAGAAATTCAAAATTGTCGCTTATTTGGGAGAGCTGCGGCCTTCCTGCAATTCAGGAGTTTCACTGCATTCCACTTCGCTATCGCGTCATATTGCCTTGCAAGTGCAGAATGTTCGAAGCACGTCTTTTATTTAAAAAAATCTATCTGTTATTTACAATCGAACAGATTTTTTTCAATAGGAGAGTAGGCTTACATGATCCTAGTTTGCTATCATGCAAAATCCCGTGCTTGTCTGAAGTTAGGAATTGCTTGGCCAAGATTAGTGCATCACTTTGCGGACAAATTGCTATCTTGTCAAATTATTTTAACTCAGTGATATGCGAGTGCATGAGTATTCCGCTTGTTCATGTATGTTTTATGATTAATTTTATCTTTTCCGTACAAATATCATTACTTGCAACGTTTAACGTATAAGGTTCAGATTTGCTAGGCGGACAAGAGACGAAAATATTTCATTCTGTCTTCATCAAATAGGATGACGACTAACCAGTAAGTACGTCTAGAACAATATGTCAAGTTTTACTAAAGAATAGTATACCAAATATTATGATTAAATTAATGCAATTTTAAATTGTTTGTCTTATTAAAATAGAGAAAAAATCAGTTTTTTTTTTTCTATGAATAGAAGTCTCTGTCTCTATGATTGCAAAGTGCATGCCTTTGCACAGCATTCTTGCAAATACACTGCCTTTACAAAGCTGAACGCACCAATCCATTAACAAGGCATGAACTGGAGAAGGCTTGTACGAGCTCCTTGTACATATTTAGAACTAAGTCAGTGCGTGCTCCGAAGAAAGTGTGGCCCACTTCAGTAGGCACACACATAACCATTTTAATCTAAATCTATTGACCGGTTCGAGAGTTACCGCCCCACTGTTAAAACAACAGCTGCCTCTAATAGGCACCTACTGCTTCTCTGGGACTCTTTGAGGTGTAGGCACGTTGTAAAGAATAGCAATGCAGTATGCAGCTTAGTATTAAGTGAGTGTCGGATATAATAACCGAGCCTAAGAGCGACTCCGGTCGGAACAGTTCACAAACATATGGAGCACGGAGGCTATTGATCAGTGACTTCTGATTACCCACCAAAGATTTCGAGCTGGGATGCAGGTTGAACAGTAGCTTCGTTTCTCAGATAAAGTAAAAATCAAGTCGTTGGTAGACCAGGGGCTTCCTAATATTGAAATATTATCTAGTTTAGTCAGGAAAGCCTTTTGAGAACGCTTATATAACTTTCTCAAGAGTAGAACTTATTCTGGTATACGCACTATCGGTGATGGCTCATAGAGGTAATTACTGTCAACACTAATGAGACTCGAGTGTCGGTAAGTTTCAAAAGTTGGCGGAAAACTACAGAGTCTTACTAGTCAAGCTTGAAGGAGAGACAAGCGACAGGATGCAGGTAATCTGGGGTTCCACAAGGAAGCGTGCTTGGCCCACTTCTGTTCATAATTTACATCAATAATTATCTCTATCATAATATGCGTAGTAAAATCAGCAAATTTGCTGATGATACTAAACTATGCCATCCTGCCTGGAAAAGAGCTGAGCTCCAGCAATACCTTGATCACCTCATGGAATGGAACACAATGTGGCAGATAAACTTTAATGTCGACACATGTTCAGTAATGCACGTAGGGATCGAGAACCCCTCAACCCCAATCTCCACCATACGAAGACACGGTAACGAAAAATTCAAATTGGCTCTGAAAACATGATATTTTTTGTATCAATTCCAAAATCTAATCATTTGTGCCATTTGATATTAAAAACAGTTTATGCAATTTTTTTGAAGATCCGTTCGTAACTTTTTGAGTTATGTTGCTAACAAACATTATAACAAACATGAGTCAAACATGCAAACGAACAGTCCGATCTTCACCAAAATTAAATCGTTTATGTCTTTTAACATTATTAACAAATCCTATGAATTTCATGAAGATCCATTCATTATTTTTTAGTTATTGAGCTAACAAGCATAAAAATAAAAACAGTGACAAACGAACGAACAAACAAACGGAACATTACAATAGTTTGGTCATTTGCTCTTCCTGATATACCTAACAACGCATACAAATTTCATAAAAATCGGTCCATCACTTTTTGAATTATGGCATTGAGAAAAATGAAGCAGACAAACAAATAAACGGATGGATCTTCACAAAAAGTTAATCATTTGTTACTCCTAACATACCTACCAATCCCTGTAAGTTTCATCAAAATTGATCCACAACGTTTTGAACTATCATGATAACGGGCAGACAAAATAACAGACAGACAGACAAACCAGACGCAAACATAACCTCCTTACCTCCTTGGCGGAGGTAATGAACGGGACAGAACTGGCAGCTATCACCCAACTTCGTGACTTGGGAATGACTATAAGAAACAAATTACAACACAGTCAGCAAATTGGGAAGAGTGTGGAAATGGTAAGCAGAGTACTGGGATTCATCACCGGGGATTTGGAACACAGATCCAAGGACATTACCATTCCATTGTACAAGGCGCTAGTGCGCCCATAATTAGAATTTGCTGCTCAATTCAGGTGCAAAGATATCGATAATATGAAAAAAAGAACCAACGCAGAGCAACAAAATTGATACCTCAGCTGCGAACAAGCCATACCAATGTCGCCTACAAAAACTGGGCCTGATCTCTCTCGAGCAAAGACGACTCAGGGGGCAACTATCAGAAACATTCAATTATTTGACTGGCTTCATGGACGTACATAGAGTAGGACTTTTTCAAAGAGACGATAATGAGCTCCTGCGAAACAACGGCCAAAAACTCAAGCATAAAGCCCGAAGAACAACCTTCAGCCAGCAGTTCTTTCCGTATTTCATAGTGAACATTTGCAATAGACTCCCCTCCGACGTTGGCGGTTTAAGCGTTTAAACATCGCCCTGACAAACTTTGGGAGAAACATCCTTTACAACTAGGAACCCTTCCTCTAGGAGTCACAAAGTGTTAAGCTCCGCAGATCAGCAGCTATAAATTGCACTTGCATGGATGCACGATCGACTCGTGGCTGAGATCTTCCTTTTTATCTTTCTTTTTCCTCTGTCATCATTATCATTATTATTAAAACTTCACGCTTGAGCTCCCATGGACAGGTAATACAACCCAAATGCAGCATCTTGCAACACCGGGAAGCCCAAAACGCTGCTAAAGGAAATCCAGCAAAAAACCATTAACAGCTGACTTAAACGCCTGCAGGCCAATACGAC
>LQNS02278078.1:5591633-5602040 GCA_001587735.2 Parhyale hawaiensis | reverse complement strand
TTCAAACAAATGCAGTTACCGGAAACGCTCATCAGCGTATCATGGCTATGAACAGTGACAGTATCTCTATCAAAATTGCAGGCAATAGGAACTGAAAACATAAGGCCGCTGTTCAGCACTAAGTTTCAACTACTGAGAAGAAAATCAATTACGAAAATATCTAGGCCTCAATTATGAACGACAGGAACGAATATTCAATCAATTGAGGAGAATAGCGCAAAAAACAATATTTGAAAATTTGCTCATTAACAGAGAACTAGTTCAGTAAAATGTGGCGTGCGTTCGAATTTCAGGAGTCGTAACATTTGCCATCATTTACAATGGTCCCTTTCAATCAGAGCGAAGAGAAAAATAATTACTGAATGCCAAGTGATCATATAAGAGCAAATTTGAGCTTTAAATCACGAGTAAATGAGCTCCTTGCATATGTTCGAGACATTGCTGTGTCTTGCCTATTTTCCCATCGATTAAAATGTCTTCAATACATATGAAGCTATCTACGCAGCGTAGACTTCAGAACTTTGCTTCACAATTTTACTTTACACTTAAGTTTCTGCCCCTACCTGAAATTTGTTCTTACTTAGCAAATCGTATCGTTTGGATACCTAAATAAATTTTATTCAGCAGCTAATAGTTATAAGGCAAGTGGGATACGTATGGTACGGCTGCAGAGGAACCAACTTCGCTCACCCCTTTGGGCAATAGTGCAGAATATCAAGGTGGTACGTGCCTTGCACCTTTAATAGTTGATGCAGTGCCGCGTATGTGAACAGCAAATGCATCCATCATGCATTTGTTGTCATTTCTGACAACATGTCACCCTAGTTTTAGGGAAAGATCACGCTGTAGCTACACAGTGCATGCTGTGTATCCTTAGTCTAGAGTCAGTAAAATCTCGAACACTAAACAGGAGCCGAAGCACATTCTTTGCCGTCATTTCTGGCTGGCGGTTCCACTAGTCCACAGTATAATATTGGATAGTTTGTTGGATGCTTCCTTGCTTGCTTGTTCCACCTCTCCGTCTGACCATAACGCTTTGGGTAGGAGATTATCCACCTACTGAATTACAAGATGAGGTAGCACGAAATTTGTGCCCACTTTAGTATGGGAAATAATATAGTATTGAATGTCCTTGAGATACTGTATTTTCTTAAGCCTGCTTCTCTTAGAAAAGCAGCCAACTACTATTTGGTGTCTTTCTTTCGAGCGTGGCAGATAAGAGGCTCGATCGTAGACGGAGTTTTCATTCTAGTCGAGCATAATCCACTTCGCTTAAGTCTTCCTTAGTTGAATTTCTTTGTGTCAGTTGAAATTTCACCTAAGGCAGAGGACAAAACATTTTCATTTCTTGTTGCCGCCAACTACACTGCTGGTATCCACGATACACAGTAAGACCTGACTACTTCCCTGATTTTTTAACTATATTTTCTTAGGCTGCTTGACTTTTAAGGTTGTAAAAACTAAAATCGCACTTTCACCAGCAGGAAGGGGATTTTGCTCTCTTGAATTCATGATGACACAACTTTCGTAAATTAATTAGAAAATCAAGCCTACAAGTGTGAGGCATGTTCTTGCAGCAGAAACGCGCATCACAAGCAAGAACAATAAAAATTCGATAACAAAGTCATTACCGTCATTTTTGACGGCTGTCTCCACTGCAATGTCAAAAAACTGTGGCGCAAGCCTTCATTGCAGTATTGTGAATAATTTATCTTCTGTTTTAGGAATAATACTACACAATATGATGTTCAGAAAAAATGAAGAGAAGTAAAGAATTTACAAAGGAAGCCCAACAGCTACAATCGCTGAATATTAATGCTATGCGAACGCAAATTTAGTATAAAGGTTGATGATGCCAAGCAAGCAACCAACGAACTGTCTGCTAATGTTTAATGGGACGAATGTGTAAATAAAAGTACTAAAATCACATACCTAATAACGTTACGGATTATTTATTTCTTCATAACCTGTGTTTATTTGTAATCATAATAAAAAAACACTTCGTGCATTTATTTATTTCCTGTCCGCCCCATAACAAAACAGGCGAAAAATAGGCAAGTTACAGATTTCGTAATCAAGTTGCGTTTTCATGGAGATCGATGACGGGTTACACAAAATAGCAAAAGTTAAATCCTTATCTCTTTATCTAAATGCATTAACTCTTCTTGCTTGATACAGTTCCCTACATCGAAACAATGAAGCTATTTGCAGCTTCTCTTGTCGCGGCCCTGGAATCTGATATATATCACTTTCCTTATGCATCGGACAATTTGTTGGCTCTTAGTTCACGGCGTATAAATTCAGCAGCCGATCAACAAAGCACAGATGAAGCGATGATTTCTCACGGGGCAGCAGACAAAATTAATTCTTTCATCTTGCTGTCTTCCTTTGACGGAGAATTTTTGCTTCAAGCGAAAAAGGAACATAGATGTACTGAAGCCTTATCTATCGGTAGCTATGATGCGCTGCCGGAAATAATTACCTCCGCCAAGGAGGTTATGTTTTCGTCGTGTTTGTCTGCTTGTCTGTTTATCTGTCTGTCTCTTTGTCTGCCTGTCACCAAGGTAACTCAAAAAGTTAAGAACCGATTTGGACGAAATTTACAGTGATTGTTAGGTATGTTAGGAGAAACAGATGATTAACTTTTGGTGAAGATATGCCCATCCGTTTGTTTGTTTCTCTGCCTCATTTTTCTTAATGCTATAACTCCAAAAGTTATGGATGGATTTTTATGACATAAACATGAGTTGTTAGGTATATAACAAAGAGTGAATAACCAAATTTTGGTAATGGTCGTTTGTTCGTTCGTTTCTTTGTCACTGCTTTTCATTTCATGCTTGCTAGCACAGTAACTCAATAAATAATGAATGGATTTTTATTAGTATTATTAGTAATGTTAAAAGTCATAAATGATTAAATTTGGGTGCAGATCGGTTCGTTCGTTTGTATGTTTCACTCATACTAGTCCTGACGTTTGTTAGCAGTATAACTCAAAAATTTATGAACGGATCTTCAAGAAAATTGCACAAGTCGTTGTCACTATCAAAAGGCACAACTGATTAGATTTTAGAGTTTATACAAAGAAAATTATGGTTTCACAGCCAATTTGAATTTTTTGCTACCGTTGCCTCGCTTGGCGGAGGTATGAGCTCTCAGAGTGCTCTAGTTTGCTTCTGCAATGCTTTGGTGCTTGCTAATGTAGAAGTTGTTCTGCATTTCTTCCAGTGTGGGAACGATTGTGCTGCATAGATGAATTGAAAGAGAGATCCCTCATCTCTTGTGACAATTTTTGTTGGCCGTTGTAGAGCATTCTCCAGAAGCATATTACATAGTAACGGAAGTATGTTAAATGACGAGTGGTCTTTTGAAAATCCTCTCTGTAAGTTATTACAGCGCGGGTACTCTATTTTTCTGATAAATATTTCGCTTCTTATAAAAAATTGGCTTTGACTTGGTTTGAAAGCAGTTTGACAAACAGATGTTTCTCCATCCTATCAACCCCAAGGCAGGAGGTATATTTGCCGCCATTTGTGACTGAAATTGGCACTTCACAAGTCTGACCAATACGTTCTGAGTATCTGGTAAAACTCCAGCCATTGGAATTGATAGTAATTTCATCTAGAATTTTCCCATTCTATATGATCGTGAAGCGCTTGAATCTCAGTTGAATTGAATACATTCGAAGGTGAGCAAGGCTTCCGTGATAGTTTTCGTCTTGCATGCCTCGAATTTTAGCAGTGATAGATCTCTGGAGTAGCCTCGAGGCGCTCTAGGTCTCTTAGTTTTCTCGGTATCCAAAGAGGTGAACAGTATTCTATCCTCGGTAGTACCGATTGTTTCCATAAGGTGTGCCTTTCGTCAATAGAAAGTTCAAAGCACCTATCCGCTCCATTTCATGCCTATCGTAACAACTAGCCAAGTCATCCTCAAAAGTGGCATTAACCTGCATTATCCCAAGGTCTTTTAAAATTTTCTTTCTATCGAATTCGCTCCTATCGCTCGTCGTGTAGGATATTGATTTAATAAGGGAAGAGTTTGTCCTCTATCGTAACAGTTCAAATTTTGTTTCGCTGAAGGTCATATCAATGAAAATATAGATGCCCCCAAATATTTTGTGCTTTTCAGCAAAGGAGCCTACACAAATCCATAGCTGGCACAAGTGCATGGTTCTATTCTCGTTACACTAAGTCTTCATGTGCTCTCCCTGAAGACAACAGTGGCCATGCACACAGTCCGTATTGTTCAAATCCTTTTCACGTAATGTGCACAACCAAGTGCAGGGGTTCTAAATACTTCATAATCATATCAAGTATAATTTTTTTATAAAGCGAATAGGTATATCGGCAAATTTCGTGGATCGGCCCCTATTCTTGAACACATATTACCTTCGGCATTGCCACGGCCTAAGTGAAACTGCAAGACGATTTGCCTCCCCACATCTAAGCCCGTGGAATCTATGCTTCTCAAGGGGCCACATCAAGTTCCGCTGCAATGTTCAGATGCACCCGCTAAGCTAAGTGGATAGATGTATGAAAGAAGGTGAAAAGTATTTTAAGGAGAGGGTGCCCTGGATGAAATTATAAAAAGAATTTCTGTAGCATGTTTCATCCGCCGTCATCACTTCAAGCATCAAACTACCTGACTACGAACTTTAAAAGTACAGTGGAACCCCGTTTTCCCAGACGTCTCTTTTTCCCTGAATCTTGACTTTTCTGGACTGTTAAGCAAATTTCAATGTTTTCAAGGAAATACCAAAGTTTTCTGGTATTCCAGCTAGGTTTCAATTTGCTCAACAGTCCAGAAAAGTCAAGATTCAGGGAAAAAGAGACGTCTGGGAAAACGAGGTTCCACTGTAATAGTTACTTTGCATCATCCTAAGTTTGAAATCCACTGACTGCTTCTTTTATCAACATCTCTGTTCTCTAATGTGAGGGCCAGATGTCTGCCTCTCATATTCCGACACGGGAGGGAGACCGAATATATATATAACCATATGAGATTTTGTATAAGAGGGCACGGAGAATCTACGGACTTTGCAATGACGTTTTACGACAGATAAAAAGCAAAAATCTTTCATCTAATGACACCGCTCAGCCTAGTCTCCGCTATTTGTAAATACATAAGATTAGGTGAGGTTAGGGCAGGCAAGGACAAGTTCTTCTAGCATTAAATAAAAACCTGTCCAATATGCTGGTACGTTTACTCCGGTATAAACTACTCTTCCTAAGATTATGCAATCAAGGTTAGGTTCTGCTAACATTCTAGAAGGGCTCACGAGGTTAGGTGAGCTATTTTGGACAATAGAAGAACCTAGCCTTGCTCATATAACCTTACATGGGGCAGCTCCAGCAAGGGCGGGCACGAAAGGTGCGGGCAGGGTCGCATTGGCTGCTATCGGCTCGCGTGACTTTCAGTTTATCGGTCTGTATACGTGGTTTTCTGTTCGGTAGAGTCAAAGTTTTTTGCTTTTAATTTCACAGACTTAAATTCGGACCCCGTTGCGACAAAGGGTTATCGCCGTATTATCACAGTGTCACCATCGTAATACCATTACAGCATTATCTGTCGCCTACTAACTACTATTAGCCTCATATATCAAGCATTATAATAAAAGTAACCCCGCGGCAGCAGCAGTATAGAGAATTTTTCCTACACGCTTACAAAGGATAGGAATAAAACGTGGTTCAAGTTTCGTCTAGATAAGTTTCTTTTTCTTCTATTTTAGTGTAAAGTTTCGTTTTATCTCTAAAATACTATGAATAACTTTATTTGTGTAAACAGAAACTTCGTAAGTAGGATTTTCCTAATTTAAAATAGTGTACTTATCTTCAAACACCTCAGTGAAAATAAATTTATCTTTGCTACAATCCTTCTTTAGAAGTGGTCATATGAGGTCACTGGCCCGACAAAAGGCTAATATATTGTAAGCTAAGGTTTCGTTACAATCAACCAACAAGAAGTAACTAATTTTTGGAGATCTGACCAATTATAGATTTAATGTTGTAAGTTCTGTAGTTTTCATTCAGTTCATGGAAGTAGAGTTATTTTACAGAGTTATCAAATTAATTCAATTTATCCAATTCATAAGAAAAGCTGACTATATTAAGGCAATGCTCAAAAACAGAATAGACGGTGAAGCTGGCCCGACGAAACTATCGGGCTCCATGCAGCGACAACTTCATTCGGGCAAGTGCAAAATGCTGCCAATGTTATTCGCACGGGAGTAGAGCAGCAAAGAAGGCTGTAGAGGCAAGTCCCGTAGACAGCGAAGACAAACCACTAAGTAGTGCACGGAATAGAAACGGAAAACGTTCAGCGAAGCAACAACCAATGAACTTTTGCAATATAATAATGAATTGAACTTTATTAAATGTTTCCCAAGAAGAATTACGTTAATTAAGTATGAGAAAGGTTTAATATATTAATTGCGGCAATAAGAGATTATGAATGACACAAAGAAACTTAAATTTAGCAGCTGATTTAAGCACCTTGAAAGGATTAGAGGAACTTAAGTTCTGCAGCTGCTGGGGACAAGAAGAACTGCAACCTTCGAAGCGGCGAACAAAGGGCAGAGGAGATGCCCCATCCTACATGAAAGAATTAACTTCCGTTTTTAGACGGAATGAACCATACGACCAGTGAATTCAAAAGGACTTCAATTTCACTTTAATTATTAGAATATGCCATGAAGGATGCACCTGAAAATATTAGTGCATATTCATGTGCCATGTAGCTGTTAGCAGAAATAAGTGAAATTAGAGATAGCGAGATGTTGCGACAATTCAGACAAATTAGAGCATAGGTAATATTAAGTTAGAGATCAAGTTGAATGATCAAGTTAGATTTGAATTTCAGGGCATGGAAAGCAATACACTTTCTGATTTAGACCCTTCACAATCTTTGAATTTGAAGATGGGTTACAAGCCAGAACACCTCTACCTAGAAAATGGTTAACTAAATATGAAGAATAATAAATGACGGTCATACTAACAAAATAAAGAAGGAAAGAAGACAAGCAGTGGTAAGAGTTGGCACACTGAGCTCACCACATTGCGCTGGCACGGTCCGAAGTCAGAAGTCGGCTATCCATAGTTCACAGACTAAACAATATCACCAGCCAAGTCGTCCAAATAGCGAGCCGTCTCAAAATAGCTGTTGTTGAGCTAAATGTGTGAAGTAAAATGAACCTCTTGTCTCTGCTACCAGACGCACGACCTAGATTGCGAACACCTCCCTTAGTTGCATTCAGCAGGGGACATGGCAATCCAAAGCAAAGTAGGAACACCAGAGCCGTCCGTATATTGGAAATTTCCAACAGCAGTCTAGCGTGCTGACCTCATGATACTGGACGTTGCGGGTTCGAGTGATAACCCACACATATAGGTATCCACAGCTGCCGTGGCGGAGTACTAATTTTTTGCCAGAAATGGGGAGGGTAGAAGGAGGATGGGTCGTTGGATAAAAAGAAAAACTTTCCATCGATGGCACCAAAGTTCTTGCTAACCGTGTTCGACTGCAGCCGTACACTCAAGGGCCAGTTGGTTTACGGTATATCCGGAGCACGAACCAAAGCATGTGGGTTCCACCGTAGGGATGAGGTCTAGTTGACTTCACCACTACCTTCAATGTGCATTTATCGGTTTATCTGTTCGTTCATTTGTTTATTTATATGGCTATTTTCTATCACTATCACGCTAATATGAAACAGATCCAAAATTTAAGCCAGGTTAGAGGTATTGCTGCCTTAATTACCAGGCTCTTTTCAAGAACAGTGTACGAAAATTGTATTAAGTTGCTGATGATTATAAAAATAATCTAAACCTCAAAATTGAATGTATTTCCTGCTCTAGCAGGTTGAAATTCACACAATAAAGTTATCTACAGCTTCATGCACTAAGTACACTCAAGCCCGCTACACACTGCAGTCTTTTGTCCTGCATTTTCACTTCACCGCGTTCGAATACTTCGTAGTCTCCCAACAAACACGCTATCAAAAGTTTCGATAAAATATTAAAAGTCATATCCGCTGGCTCAGCAAGTATCACCAATGCATAGTCTTGTGTCTTCAAACTTTTAGCGAATGTCGTCTCAAAAAGTAACGTCGTTTTTCATTGTTTACTGAGACACAGCAGCGCATTCGAACGCTGCGAAGTGAAAACAAAAGAATTTTGTCTGCAGCGGCTTTCATAGATCCTGATTTTTGCTTTCTCCTTATATCGAAACATTAATTGGTGCGAGTTCTCGATAGAGTACAGTACATAGAAATGTTTCCGATAAAATATCCACTAGAATACAAAATTTTGACTCAATTAATTTTCTTTACTATCAATGATGCGTATCTGTAGTTTAAAAGTGGTGCTTAAATGTCTACTAAAAGTCTACTAATAATGACTTTTTTGTTTGCTCCTCATGTCACCTAGAGACACGACGGGTTGTGATACTCAGTTGATATGAAACCGAATATATCATCTGTATGATCATTGAAGAGGGCAGTTGTAGTGCATCCTATCCGGGTAAATTAGTAACCGAAGCATGACACCAAAATGAAGAAGTATTATTATAAACTTCTTGCTGTCACTTTGCCTGAGCGGGTACACTAGAAAATATATGAAATCAACTAGGCCTTTTTTGTTGTGATTTGATACAGAGCAAGTGGGCAGGTGCGCCGAATCTTTCGTGTATCTCAAGCATGAGCAATGAACGGGTGGTATAACGCACTTTCTCGCCCGTTATAGTTGTCGGTCGGAAATACTAGAAACAGTAATGCACATCATCATCATCTTCGAAAAAAGAAAATTCCTTTACAAGTGCCAGTAATCTACTGGAAAAGATTAATTTAGGATTATCATTTTCCTATCTCATATCTAGGCATATTTTAGGACATTCATAAACGTTATTGCAAGAATATTTTGTGTTGGAAAATCTGCCCTGTGATTTCTGCTTTCACCGCTTACATAATAATACGGACATTACCAGGCAAAATGGCCTATTTTACACTTCATCAGAAGTCGCATAGAAGCCTGTGGCCTATATTGCCGGACCAGTAATGCACTGTATTCTGAAAGTTATACGTAATAGTCTTTATTACACTTTTGACATACAGAAGGAATTTATAATGCACTGTGGCATTTATGATGGCGTTTTGTTTCCAGGCGTGGAATCTAAACAACTACCATAAACTCTGGCTTACCATGCATTAAAAGTCTTTGGCTGGATCACAATAGTGATGGTACAATGGTAATTTGTACCACAGTATCTACCATACCGAGAGACAGATAATCCCGAAGAGTTTGGAGCAGTAGAAATGATATCCATATCAGCTAGCAGTGTTAGAAGCTCTATGGTGATTTGCAAACAGCACTTCGTCTTTGTCGAAATTGCGTGGTTATAGAGAAACATATATCTCTCTAGTGAATATTGAACGTAATGTACTACTGATCAATTAGCTGCTTCACATGACGATCAACAGATGCTGTAACTGCAGTACAACTTTTGAAGAAACTCCACGCAAAAAATCATCTTCCAGCTCTAGAACTCCTGCACATTTTATGCAAAAGCACACGTAATTATAGTCTGACCATTTTAACAAGGCAGTTCGGTCGTGGTCCAATTCCTCTATAGCGGTGCCAATTCTGTGGGTATATCTGAGATTTCTCTACATGCAAAAAGTGGGCGGGGCTAAGATATGGGCTGAACAAAATCTCAGAAATACCCATAGAATTGGCAACGTTTTAGAGGAATTTGACCACGGCCGAAATGCCTTGGTAAATTGGTCAGATTATATGTATGCAGTTGATGATGATGAAATAGAAGAGGTGCTGGGTCTCGCTCACCTTCACATTTTAGTAAGTGTTTCGATTTATGGTTTGCAGTACCACCGAAAACAAAGTTTTGCTTACAAAAGCGTACATAGTAAAATAAAGAGGTTGTAATTTGAACAGAACACTTGTAAAATGTACAGTGTGAGGTGCTAGGAGGATAATTTTGCCATAACTGCTATTAAACATTATAACACACCCACTGATTGCTATTTACTTTATTAAAGTCCACTTGGATGTAAACAGAATGTAGCAACATAAAAAAAAAGATCAGGATATTGCCCAACTAGAACGCCTCGTGGCGTAAGACCATCACCCGCGGTGGGAACAAATTTCATCACCGTAATTTTTTTTGTGGCCAGCTAATCCTCGTTTTCTTGCATGGGTCACATCGAGATAACTCAACTAATTTTACCTGTTTTTGGGTGGAGAGTAAATTAAATTGCCGTCATATTTTATGCCCAGCTAATTATTATTATTATTAAATCACACCAGACTGGCGACGCAGGAACGGAGAAACTCCATGAGGTTAACAAACCCCCACGCAACCAGCCCAGCGGGTGTAGAAAACAAAAGAATAGAAAAAAAA
>LQNS02278078.1:5547162-5560369 GCA_001587735.2 Parhyale hawaiensis | reverse complement strand
CCTGTCCCACAGGAGAAGAGTAGCTGAGCTATGTATGTTTTATAAGGTGTACAATCATGAGAGGCATTGGTTGTATTCTTCTCTCCCTGCCCTCAAGGTTTTTGGGAGAGAGACTTGATCGTGCTGCGTGCGGAGTGCACTCTTTCACTTTGGAGTCTGTCAAATGTCGAACTAATCAGTTCTGTCGGTGCTTCGTGCCCTGGTCGCTAAAGTTTGGAATTTGTTGCCTGCATCGGATTTTGGTCGTGTTGGCCTGCAGGGTTTTAAGTCGGCTGTTAATGTTTTTTTCTGGATTTTCTTTAGCTGCGTTTTGGGCTTCCCGGTGTTGCAAATGCTTCATTTGGGTTGTATTACCTGTCCGTGGGTGCTGAAGCGTGAAGTTTTAATAATAATAATAATAATCAACGGAATGAGTCAATTTCTTAATAGTAGTACCATCGATGGATCTTGCAGGGACTTGTATGGCCTCCCACAATTCTGTTTTTGAAGAAAACTGCTTACCCTCTGCATAAATTTCTGCGCTTGATGATAGACCACAAATTTTCAATTGGGTTCATTTCTGGAGAATTGGGTGGCCACACCATCAAATTTTGGTTTTTGAACCCCAAAGAAGCCAGGTATTCTTCTGTAGCTCTGGTTGAATGCAAATGTGCATTGCCTTGCATGAAAACAAGCTTTTTGCGAAGATCCAAAGTCTGGTCGCCAAGCCAAGGAACAAGACATTCATCGAATAGGGCGCAATAATTAACAGAATTGATTTTAACTCATTCACGGACCATTGTTGGACCTACAAGTTTGTCATTCATAATCCCAGCCCACAACATAATACCACCACCGCCTTGATGTAGGCGAAAACGATGGTGGAGCTTGTTTTCAAATCTGACCCATCCTTTAGACCATCCGTCTGGGCCATCGAGAGTCGCTCTGGTCTCATCTGTGAATAAAACACACTTCATATCCTGTTCCTTTTAAGACCTAGCCCACTCAACTCTCAGAAGCATGTGCCTTTGTGTCAATGGAGGCTTTTTTTGGGAGATTTCACATTTGTAATTGTCCTCAAGATTCGGTTTCGCATAGTTTTTGGCACTTCACTCAGACCAGAGCTTTCAAAAATTGTTTTGCTTGTGCTTCCCGGCTTTTTGAAGGCTTGACGTTTAATTTTTCTTATATCCCTCGAGTTCACAGCTTTTATTTTACCTTTCTCAGACCGTGCCTTCCGATTGGAAGGATCCCTCAAAAAACGTTGAATTGTTCTAACATGGTGGGCTAAAATCCCGGCGATAGACGCACATGAGGTTTTCTTGGCCGTTTCTTTGATAATGGTTTGCTTCTCTTCATCTTTTAGATCCTTCACGCACGTTCCATTTTGAATATTATTTAAATAGACTAATAGCGTGGCTCACAGTATATCTGTTAAACAAAGGAATGTCTGCAACCAACCTCTTCAGAATGCAAACAAATATTGCCAGATGAACTAAGCACACAGTGTTGCCATTTGTAGACATAATTCTCGTCAGACAGAAGATTTTCAATGAAAAAAAAATTGTTGGCCTAACACCGTGGATCGCCGTGTATTCTAACTTTTTTTTTTTTCTAACCTAACCATAGCTCACCTAACCATACCTAGCATAACCAGACATAACCTAACCATACCTAGCATAACCATACCTAAACTAGCCATACCTAACCATACCTAACCAAACATTACCTAACCTAACCTAAATATTGGGCACCAGAATATTCGGCTCAGTAAATTTTTACTATTACCCCCACTCAAATTCAGTCTTTTTGTAGACATATTTAGGTAAAATAAAGCATCCTAAGACTTGTTTCATGAATAACGTTTTTGTCGGAAATGGTTAGTTTCGAGATATTTAACTTTTGAGCTATCATAATTTTTCTACGGAGAAAATAGCCGGCTTCATTACATGCTTGCTAGCGATCCCATAGGAACCTAAAGGAACCTTTCATGACTAAGCTGGCTAACTTAACCTTACCCAACCTAACCTAACCCAATCTAACCTAACTCAAACCAACGTAACCCATCCCAAACTAACTTAACCCAACCTTACCCATCCCAACCTAACTGAAGCAATCCTAACCCAACCTCATCTTATTCAACCATAACTAACCCTAGAAAACCTATGAAAAGAGGTTTTCCACTACACTGTAACAGTGTGGTTATTTTCTATCATAGAAAAACAACATAACTCTAAAGTAAAGTCAAATATCTCAAAAACTAAGCATTTCCAATGAAAATATCATTCGTGGAAAACGTCTTAGAATGCCTTACTTTACATAAATATGGCAAAAATAATATTGGATTTGAGTAGGGGAGGGGGTAATAGTAAAAAAAATCATTTTTGCGCCAAAACATCGGTGCCAAAAAATTATACGCAAAAAATCGTCGCCATAACATCCCATTCCGTACTTTAATTGTGTATGCCGCAGCCAGTGAAAGCAGGCGGGTCACGGGCTGTGAGGTTCAGACGTACGTTGGTTCTACAAGGAGTGTGTGAAATGTTATGAGCATCAGAAAAAAAAAATAAAATGGATAAAGGTATTTGATTACTTATTTTTCAACATAGTCCCCCGGTCTGAAGGGATAAGCACTTGCTCCAACGGCACTGAAGCGCCTATACTCCCATGTAGGGTGTAAGAGAACTCTTTTGTTTGGGACTCTAGAATCCCCTCGACTGCAGCGATAACGTCAACATCCCTAGCATATTGGTGACCAGCCAATTCTTTTTTTTATTTGCGGAGAAAAGATGGAGGTCGGAAAGGGCGAATAAGGTGAATGGGCAACAAGTTCCAATCCACAATTGTAAATTCTTACCATGGCAATTAACCAGTGATGGGTAGACTGGTGCAGTGTCTTGGTGGAAGAGGATTCCTCTTGTGAACAGTCCTAGCTTTTTTTTTATTACTTTGATTCTGAGGCAGTGATGCCTTTCAAATGTGGGTACAGAGTGACTGCCCAAATTTCTGTTCTCTCCATTTTTCACTGAATCCCTGAAGAATCGGCAAAAATAAAATAATAATAAAAAACATGTTAGAATGCAAATGTTTGGCAGGAATACTTTGAAAAGTTTGTACTTTCAGAAAAGTGTACGTTTGACTATCCATCAACACTTCTTATACACGATGCTGAAAATTTTTCATAGCCCCTCTTAGTTTGATTTCGGTTATACGGGCATTTCACGCGGTTATTAATTGCAGCTATATATAAAGCCAACTTAGAGAAAGGGTGTAGCCCTAGATATTTTCCTGTCTACATTTCCACTTGTGTATCTAAATGTATACTATTTTACCACAGCATTATTTCAAAACAAGAAGGATAAATTTACACTATACAATATACACCATCCACTACCGAATATCGATCCAATTGGTGTATGAATGCGAGTTTCGTCGTAAAAACTTGTGAATATTACTGTGTGACTTGATAAAGTGAAAATAATATGGAAATATATATTCATAAGCTTAAGAACAGTGATTGTATATTTTAATTATTAGGTGCATTTTCTGCAAGAAAACATACAAATGAAAAGAAAGAGCGTAAATTATACTAACAAACTTCATCCCTTAAACTGAAATAGAACAACGTTCAAGATTTTCTCAGACAGCTTTTAGCTCTATCTTGTGTTTACCTGCTGTCGGTATTCGCCAGTGAAATGAAACCAATTTTAAGAACATTGATGGTATATTTTAACTATTAAGTGCATGTTCTAGTAGTTCGAAAACATTCAAATGAAAAGAAAGGACGTCAATAATGCTAACAAACTCCATCCCTTAAGCTGAAAAAGAACAACGTTTAAGACTTTCTCAGACAGCTTATATGTAGTTCAACCTTCTATTTACTTGCTGCCTGTATTCGTAATAAATCAAACGAAAGTAATGCTCACATCGGCGTTGCGCACGTACCCTTTCACAATCTAGACTTGAAACAATGAGTTAGACAGACTTCAGTTATTTTGTGAGGAGTCTGTAATGACTCTCTGGGAGCGAAGTTTTTAATGTCGATTCCTAGAACGTAAGCAGGGGAGCTACTGCTGCTGCACATGGGGTGGAGCAAGATGAAAGGAAGAAACCTCGAAGGCGTCATCATTTGGACGTTCTCATCGAGAGAAGCTAATCTCATTAGCGTTAACTAGTCCAGGGTTTTGGCAAGTAACGATGGTCTCGCTATGTTGGGCTTAGTTTCAGGCTTTAATACCCAACTGATTATCCTCGATATGATTTCAAACTCAAGTCTTCTTGGGAGGGCTGAAATTATGAAGTTATATTTCACTGCGAACGGAAAACTTTTTTTTCTAGACGTAATAAATCTGCACACGAAAAGCTTTTTGACAATCACAACATATAGAGGTCTGTCTAACAGTTATGCCTCCCTTCTTTATTTTTTACCTTATAAAGTTGAACAGCTTCGAGGACTTGCGCGGCACCATTAACAGGAGCCTCTCATTTACAAGAGAATTTATTTTTCCGCGCAGCCAGCCAGTTTCTGCAGCACTTTTACCAGCGATGGACGAGAGCTGCATATATTGGAACGCTGGCTGTGCATACACTTCCAGGGGCGATTTGTCCCTTGTATCCCTGTCGCCTCTCGGGAATCGACGGACCCGCCCTCTGACCGTCCTGATATTACCCTAAGGGAATTCTGGGCCTCCCCAGAAACTAGAATCATAAATCAAATTCTGGAGACGCCCAGAATTTTTTTTGGTGTTTCCTAGGTTAAGTAACCGTTTGTTTTCCATTATGTTAGTCACTTTCGATTACCACAGCTTCTGTGCAGAGGAATTCCATGAGACATCGCTGTCTTTGACGAAAGTTTGTTGCAACTGTTGTTTTCTTTTAAGGCCACATCGTCAATATCTGTAGGGTCAAAGAATTTCAGGTAACCAGCCGAAAGTATACTTATCGTTACAGTGACACAAGTAATCACTTTCAATCCATTGGCACTTGAAAAAAAAAAAGAACTAAAAAAGTAGCACAGTTTTAGAACTACCCTCATAGGTATGTTACAATCGTATTTTTACATGTGTACTGTTATATTCATAAGCAGATGTTATTATTTGAACCACATCCCTATCTTGTAAAAATATTACCAATTTAACATCATCATACAGCTGTGTCTTCCCTGAAATTTACTCGCTTAGCGTACATCATACGCATAGGTATTCTATTACTGCCCTAAATTCTTGGAACACATTAAAGGCGGTACGTTTCTAAATGCTAACTCGTTAATGTATCTGAGGTAGAAATTATTAGTTTTTTTTCTGGAGGCCTCTCATAGGCAGACAATTCATCATAAAGTGAAGTGTGCTTGATCAGCTAGAAATTGCAGAATAACTCGTTACAAGAATGATTAATCCTTTGACAGTAATATGTAAGTTAGCCATGGATGGTCAGAAATGGATCATCGCAGAAGGCTGTCTTCCCGCTGAGTTTTATTCACAATCGATCTTCTCAAGGATAGAAGTAAAATTTTCGCCATCGGCCTCAGTACGAACTTTTGTGCCGGTACCTCTTGCTCGTAACCTTCGATCAAGTATTAGAAGTGTAAGGATAGCGCAGGGGCTAAGCTTCATTTTGAAGTTTAAAGAAAACAATGTACTGTTTTGAATATTGTTACAATGTTACCCTTCAAGATGCAGAGCACTGACGGCCATGCGTAGCCAATACTCTATAAGATGATATTTGCTATGATGCAGTGCTTAACTAGAGCACTCTGAGAGCGCATACCTCCGCCAAGTGAGGCAACGGTAGCAAAAAATTCAAATTGGATCTGAAATCATAATTTTCTTTATATAAACTCCAAAATCTGATCATTTGTGCCTCTTTATATTCATAACAGCTAGTTCAATTTTTTTGAAGATCCGTTCATAACTTTTTGAGTTCTACTGTTAACAAACGTTATGACAAAAATGAGTCAAACATACAAACAAACATACCGATCTGCACCAAAATTTGATCATTTATGTCTTTTAACATTACTAACAACCCCTATAAATTTCATAAAGATCTATTCATTATATTTTTAGTTATTGTGCTAACAATTATAAAACTGAAAATAGTGACTAATGAACGAACGAACAAACGTATCATTACCAAAATTTGTTCAGTTACTCTTTGTTATATACCTAACAATTCATGTCAATTTCATCAAAATACATCCATAACTTTTTGAGTTATGGCATCGAGAAAAATGAGGCAGACAAACAAACAAACAAATGGATGGACATATCTTCACCAAAAGTTAATCATCTGTTTCTCCTAACATACCTAACAATCCCTGTAAATTTCATCCAAATCAGTTCATAACTTTTTGAGTCATCTTGGTGACAGACGGACAGACAAACACGACGAAAACATAACCTCATTGGCGGAGGTAACTATTATATTCTCTGTAATGAATAACATTTCAGAACGCAAAAAATCAATAAGGCAACATAAAGATATTCGTGTAACGACTGAATATACCTCGTAGGAAGAGTATTATGAATATGAAATACTGGGTATGAAGGATGCTGAGCGTTAGTGGATAAGAGCAGAAATTAATAGTTTCATTTTGAGTTAGTTCTTTATCTGTAAAACATTCATCAAATGAAACCAGAATCATACACGTAATAAAATTTTTGGAAAGAAAGGGAACTCTCGCAGGTTTTGCATTGATACTGATTTAACAAAAACTATAGCAACGTATGGACAGAGGTTAATACCAAGTGCATGACTGTCAGAAGAATAGAGCCAGTTTTGATGAAAATTTTCCATGTAGCTAGGGGTATAGATCACGTGCTATATTACCATAAAAGAATACATCACCCAGTAACTCACAGCTGTGAGTAATATATATCCAAGGCTTCATTTTGATTGATGCATGTACGTAAAGGTATAATAAATTAGGCAAGCTGACTAGTACCTTTCATCGACTACTGCAATACGCCCCGTTATTGCCTGGTTTTTATAGCATTCCCGGGGACTAATTCAAGTTTTCGCAAATACCATTTGTCTTCATATGGTTTTGCCCGAGAGAAAATGTAAAGTACAACGTCACTCCACGAGTGTTGGACAAACCTGATTTATTGTCTCGAACACAATCACTCATTTTGATTGGTGAGTTTAATCAGAGTTGAGAACGGAACGAGGTGTTTTTGCCAATTTCCCAGAGAGCAGTAGCGGGGTTCTTAGATTGCGCTGTCAGCGATGAACACACCAAACTCGGGGAGTTGGAGTCCGAGAATGGGCCATCTCATCGGCCCAACTGACCACCTACCTCGATAGAAGAACACTGTGGTCATCATAATAGCCATCCTCACCGAATAAAAACCAACTGAGCTCAAACTTCCCTATTATTACGAGCACTTGTGTAATGAATCCGGCCACTTAAAAGTGGGTCTTTGACTTGTGGATGTGAGTTGTCTTTTCATTAGAAGTCATAACAAGACGATAATTTAGACATATCGTTTCTCTTTGAGTAATAACAGTCAAACGGTATGGAGCTAACTTGACGGACGAGATGTAGGTGAGGTGTTCTCAAAAATACCTCTAGAAATTGTCGATGCTACAAAGAAATGTAAACAGCCGAGAAAATACCATTGTGAGGTTCAAGATTTAGGAAGAGATGTATATGTTACTCAAAAGGTCCAATGGTGCCAATAGCATGTAATTAAGAGCAGCTACCACAATCAAACTTTTTAACGTACGCATCAAGTCGTTAGTACTTAGTGTAACAATGTTGTAAAGAAGGCAGCACGCAGCTCAGATGATGGTGGCAACTCGTTTAGAGATGCGCAAGAGACCATCCTGCGCCATACATTTGGGTCATTTTAAATAATTTACTAACCTTCTTGAAATATCACCATGTTGCCCCGGAATTGCCTTTAATTATATGATTATATTCAATACTGGGTTGCAAGAGCTTTCATCAGTGTCTGTGAGAGGTAAGAGATACCGCTGGGGCCTGATTTATTTCATGACGTTTAACAAGACCATAGGACCGTGAATCTCTAAAATGGATACTAAGCATAAGTATTTTCAATAAATCTTCATTGTGTTACGCTACAATGGAATCCAAGTAGTTAGAAATGTTGCCCTTTCTCTTGAAGCGAAGGTCGAGTGGGAGTGTTTGG
Source organism: Parhyale hawaiensis (assembly GCA_001587735.2). Classification (NCBI taxonomy): domain Eukaryota; kingdom Metazoa; phylum Arthropoda; class Malacostraca; order Amphipoda; family Hyalidae; genus Parhyale; species Parhyale hawaiensis. The sequence continues at coordinate 5,552,237 of LQNS02278078.1, read as the reverse complement.
AATCGAACAGCTTGTTATGAGGTATAAGTAAACGTTCGCGCTCCGGCGATTAAAATTCAATCCGGTGAACTGGTTTTGCAAATGTTAAGCACCTAGTATTTGGCTCTGATGGGCACACAGTTTGTTCAGTTAGGAGAGAAGTCCCTTCAAGGCACCTTGTTTAGAATACGATTAGTTATAGGGAGGAGCTCTATATGAACCAGATATGGCTGGGAACACGTCTGTGCTTGCATACCTTTCAGAACAAAAGCAACGATGAAAACAGGCCATACTAAGTAACTGCTGGCTATAGTTTTTTTTTTTTTTGCTACTCCTTATGAATAGCTGACATTTGTGAGCGCTGCCTACTGCTGGAATACTTTTCTGCAAAACAGCAATGGCAGTACAGCAGAAATCCATCCGCATTGCACATTCAAGCTAAGAATACATTTGTATGAACTGCATTCTGGATTTTAGTATGGTCATAGGTATTGCATATACTGTTACGCTGCCCTACTTACAGTGGGAAAGTAATTGACAACTGCAGTGACAGTCTGTTAGTCTAACAGCATTTTTGGCCTCCCAAGAAGCTGTTTTAGGGTTTTATCTTCTGGGACGGACAGGATTTCGGTTATAGGGTGTGCTTCCGAGGACGAACCAACAGCATTGGAGGGCCGCGTCTAACTATACAACTCAAACTGCAGCTCCCTACGGTCTTACTGCTGCGAATAATCCAAATCAGTCACGGTACTCCTGTTGGTCGGCAGAATAAAGCAGTTATGTAAAGTAAGTCCTTCATTTACATGCAAATTTCTATCTTATGTTGGAACTGTAAAAGTCGTGATATCCAGAGCAGTAAATTACTTTCTAACAAATAGAGCTCAGGAGTGGCATAGCACAAGAAAATATGATAATTCAAACTATAAGTCATAAAATACCTGTAATTTAAAAATTCTAACTTAACATCAACTCCTTACGGCTACAATGGAACGGTTCAAATACGTAGTTATGTATTTGAGCCCCATGCAGCTACATATTATTTAGGAGTATCGTTTCGTTGCCACGCAAAATATCTCGTTAGGCCAACGTGATAACCACGACATTGCCGAAGAAGTGCTATGGCATGAGTGTGTATGAGACACGAAGCCTCTACGCTCAAAACACTCAATAAAATTGAGGGCACGTAAAATGCGTGAACATAGCTATTGTCTCGTGAACATGGTCAGGTGTAAAACGCAGATTCCTTCACTTGTTATGCTGATGCTAATTGAATTTATGAGCATAAATCACAATGATTCTTGAGTGGCACACAATGCGACATATAACTGGAACTCAACTAGAAATTTTGCCAGAAATTCATAACTCAGCCTCTATTATAAAAGAACTGTTCCTCACAACTGTATGTTTTACAAACCATAGCTTTACGAAGTGCTCTAAGCACCCTGGCCTACAAGTAGATGCTAGTTGACTTGTTTACCTGCACAGCGGCTCAGCTTCCCAGTGCTATTGGGTGTTGGCTGGGGGGGGGGGGGTTAGATTCCGCGGCAAGAACACTGCATAAACGTTTTGCAAAAACGCTCGGTAATTTATCGTTTAGAACTGAACCCACAGAGTAATATTTTTCACTGTGGAAATACAGGCAGGCCTTGTGCTTGTTGCCACCTGTAACTTTTTAAGTTATTCTTCCAAAACCAGGAATTGCAGCGTTTTCGATTATAAAACTTTGACCAATATTCAATGAGTGAAATAGCAACTGCACTTCAGCTTTTCAGATCAATTCATAATATAAAAAATCTTTATGTCTTAATCGAATCAAGAGCCATTGAGTTACACCTGTATGTCTATGGAGAGGTGATCGTTGAAAGTCTGGAGCAATCAGTGAAAAACAATTTTGATATTCATATTATATGTTTGCTTGTTGCAAGAGTATATGTATACTGTGTACACAGCGGGCTCTATACAAAAAGAACCCTGAATCACTCACTCAACGATGATATATACATAGGAAAATAGAATCCACCTACAAAGATACATATCTCTGGTATATTCAAATGTTGATCGTAATATTGATTTTTCCCTTTTTAATCTTCTAGAGCCGAGCTACCGAATGCTTGAGATTCATGTACATATATATCTGAAGAGTTGATTAAAATTTAATGCAAGTAAAAAATTCACTTTTATAGAATAACGGATGCTAATCTGTACTATAACTAGAGCACTCTGAAAGCGCATACATCTGTCAAGTAAAACACCGGCAATAAAAAAATTCAAATTGGTTCTAAGACTATGATTTTTCTCGTATCAGCACCAAATTCTACTCATTTGCGCGTTTTGACAATAATAACAGCTTCTGCAACTTTCTGAAAATCCGTTCGTAACTTTTCGTATTATATTGCCAATACACATTTTGACAAACATTATAGTCAAATCAGCGTTAGCAGTCCTTCAAGGGCGGGGCTGAATTGACCACGGCACTGCCAAATCTAATCTATCAACTAGTGCACTGTAAGTATTCGAATATAAATATAATTTTATCGAGTGAGACAAGTTATACCACGCGAAGCAAAGTAGCTTCGCTTTCTTAGCCACGCCCAACGGACTCCTTACGCCTGTGTGACTATAGTTAAACTCACAAACGGACCAACCGATCATCACCAAAATTTGATCATTTATGTCTTTTACTATTTCCAACAGTTTTTGTAATTTCCATAAAGATCCGTTTCTAACTGTTTGAGTTATTTTGACAACAACCATATTATGAAATACAGACAACAAACAAACAAACCGTTGACCTGATTTTCACCAGAAGTTAATTAATTTTCTGTTACTCTTATCCTACTTAACATTCCCGGCTAATTTCGTAAAGATCCGTTCATAACTTTTTGAGTTATCTTGGCGACAGACAGGGAGACATACAGACAAACCCGATGAAAACATAACTTCCCTGGTGGAGGTAATTAGCATCTGACATAATTGGTGTGCAGACTGGGCCTTTCAGTAAATTACTATCTGTGGATGCAGATCGAAGTATACTGAGACAAACTATTCCATCAAAAGATCTAATCAAGAAGCTAAGAGTGAGATAAATCCATTTCATCTATCACAGTATCAAACGGAACATAGTTTTTATTCATCTTCAACCTTGGAAGCGTTACTTAATTTTCACAATTTTTTCAGTGTTTTTCTTCCGCTTCTTTCCCTCCATAGGCTTTTCAAAAATTATGGGTGACACAGGTTTGACCCGAAGAGTTCATTGCACAATGTAACGTATAGTTACGCAATAATATTGCTAACGGACAACCAGTAGGACGGAACCAATTATAGTGTACGGGCAATTCACTGGCAACCAACATTTAGGTTGTTTGAATCACCTACATTCATCGAGACAGTCTAATATTATCAGGTTGAACTTGTCATGAACTTTGATCTTGATCGTTCAGGCGCTATCAGCCTTTTCAAGCATAATCGGTTTGCGATTACTCCTTGATCTAGGTCCGAAGTGCCGATACGAACACCCAGGATAGAAATTCCGGATGAGTTCGAGTTCACTGGATTTAATTATCTCAATTTAAGCGAGCGACTCGAACATTCCCCATCTGTCCCCAGACTACAAATGACAGTAAAAATGCCGGCAGATATTGGCGACATTGCAGAGTTAACATCCGTGCGTGCGTCTCTTCACCTCTTAGTACACAGCCTACAGCCGATGTTACTAAAGCCGGCTGAAGCCCAGCGAGCGAGAGGATACTTTGGTAACAGTGTGCGCCTTAACTCTTACGGTTCAAAATCTCTGCTCATGCGACGAGGTTCTAGAAAAAGATCATAATAGACACTCGCATTGTAGTCACTTGAGCTCCACCTCCCATTTTCTTCAGTCGTAAATAAAATACAAGAACCTACTTCAGACGGGTTGTAAAAAATGTTGTCCAAATATCCAGAGCAAGAAACAACATGCTGGTTTTAATAATGAAAACGTTGATGCGGGAACTGAGGTTCCCGTCGGGACGAAAAGGGTTAAATGTGTGTCCACGCCTCCTCCCGGGCATAGTCTTCATCGTGCTCATTGATAGCACAGCTTTTGTTGCGGTTGATTGTGTTGCTCTGAAAGTTCAGACCTTCCGTGAGTGCTCGCGTTGGTGAAGAGAAGCATGCCATGCCTACTCTAGAAGGTAGGCCAGTCTACAGTTTAGTATTATTGCTTCAGGGTAATTATAGTAATAAGAACAATGGGCAATAATATGTAATCGCTGCACGAGATGGTTATATAATTCCCGTCGTCTTTGCAACCTGTATGTTATTCCAAAAGAGCTAGCTGCGTTGTATTCTGAAGAAGTGGATGATCATTGACCGTGTATGTACGTACCGCATATGCTAGCTTACTAATTGTCTAATTCTTAACCTTTAACATCAAAGGGCACTAATGGTCTGCGCAAGCCAAGTGTTGATTTAATTCATATGAAGGCCAAAATATGTAGAATGAGTCAATTCACACCAAAAGTAGTTTGTGAGCAGACGCGGATCGTGTAGTGATTACAGAAGCTAGTAATGACGTTTATTGATCGTAATTGCAACTTGAAAATTTTTTTGGAGTACACGCATGGGCAGTATATAGCATATTGGTTCTAGGTCTTTTCGCCGTGGGTCGATTCGCCGTCGGCAATTCGCCGCTGGTCTTTTCGCCGTTAGGTCATTTCGCCGCGAGGGCATTTCGCCATGATGTAATATAAATGGCATGGTAATAATAAATTACGCCTAACTTAATGCGCTATTATTATTACTATTTATATTAAATACTGAAGAATACGATGAGAAGCACAATTAGAAATTTCGTTACCCACGACGCGTTTCGCCGTACCTCGGCTCATCAGGTGGGAGGATTGAAGATGGTCGAATTTGAAGAAGTTCAATTTTCCGAAAATTTTGGTTGGATATCACTATAAGATGTAGTTATGATACCGCGTTATCGAAAGCTTTAAAAGGAATTTTTCAAACAAGCAAATGTTTCTTCAATTTTGATTCATTGTCCGCTGCGTTGACTCCAACTACAGCACATAGATGCACCGGGGCGGCAGGAACCTCTGAACATCTTCAAATTC
>LQNS02278078.1:5536615-5546616 GCA_001587735.2 Parhyale hawaiensis | reverse complement strand
CCATCTTCGATCCTCCCACCTGATGAGCCGAGGTACGGCGAAACGCGTCGTGGGTAACGAAATTTCTAATTGTGCTTCTCATCAGGAAACGTTTCAGCTTCAGCCTTTGGCCCATATAGCAGCAGAACTTCCCAGGAAAAAAAGGATAAGAAAAACAAAAGATGGAATAAAATGAAAAATGCAGTACCTCTAAATTTAATGATGCGTGACATCACCGATCTTAGTCAAATAATGTAATATACATGAAACTGCACATCTTAAATAGTCATTTACTGCGATACGACCGAGTGACTAAACATTAACATTAACATTAAAAATGCAGTACCTCTAAATTTAATGATGCGTAACATCACCGATCTTAGTCAAATAATGTAATATACATGAAAACTGCACATCTTAAATAGTCATTTACTGCGATACGACCGAGTGACTAAACATTAATAAAAAGAATAATATTACCCAACCTAACCCTGCTAAGGTTACATTAGACAGTGTTTCGTTTGGCTAGATCAGTTTTTTACCTGCAACATTTTTTTTTTAATTTATTTCACTTTTACTTGGGAATATGTTCAATATTGATAGCTTGGCTGCTAATATTGACTTAAGCTAAAAGTAAAATATATAGTTCAGTCGGGAATGTGTATGTCACTTCAGATACGTATATAGAAGATACGAGAATGCAGCAATGAAAAGAAATGGTGAAAATGGTATCCACCAGCTCAAGGGGAATTAAGATCTGATCTGAAGAACAATAATTGGCTACATTCACATATTTATACTGTCGTCTCTGCTATTTCAATGCAATTGCTGCAAATACTGATTCTACTAAAGTTGGAATGTATGGCATTAGCAATGGCTAGCTGAACTCTAGACAGCAGTCTAGACAGCATCCCATTTTCACACTAATGCAAACGGTATTTTCTACTGAATGCTTATTTAACATATTATGTTTCGAGCACCTAACAAGTTCCAGTAGATACGTGACTACTACTTAAAACGCAATGTCAGAAACCTGTACATGATCTGCGACACACAAGATATGGCGGCGGCGAGACAATCATGCAGAATCAATAGACAAAAGAAGATCAGTTGTGCGCATGCGCCTTTTGTTTTTCTTACTGGATGGTAACTATTTCTTATTGGATGACAACTATTTATTTCCGAATTAAATATAAGTTAATCTTAATGATCAAAAACTAATTAACTTCTTTAAATCTGACAGAATCAAAAGACAAAAGAAGATCAGTTTTGTTTCAATAAATAGTTTAAATTTTAATTATCAACGATTAATCAGCTTCTTTAATGTCCTAGCGGCGAAATGCCATCACGCTGACATATCCTCAAGGCAAAATGCCATCACGGTGACATATCCTCAAGGCAAAATGCCATCACGGTGACACATCCTCAAGGCAAAATGCCATCACGTTGACATATCCTCAAGGCAAAATGCCATCACGGTGACATATCCTCAAGGCAAAATGCCATCACGTTGACATATCCTCAAGGCAAAATGCCATCACGGTGACATATCCTCAAGGCAAAATGCCATCAGGGTGAAATGTCCTCACGGAGAAATGCCCTAATGGCAAAATGACTAACGGCGAATTGACCGACGGCGAATTGACCGACGGCGAATTGACCGACGGCGAATTGACCGACGGCGAATTGACCGACGGCGAAAAGACCAGCGGCGAAAAGACCTGTCACGTAGCGTATTGCATGTACTATACGGAACTCTTAGCGAAATTGATATTCTCTAAAGCACTCTGATAGCGCATACCTCCGCCAAGCGAGGCAACGGTAGCAAAAAGTTCAAATTGGCTCTGAAACCATAATTTTCTTTGTATAAACTCCAAAATGTAATCATTTGTGCCTATGATAGTAATAACAGTTTGTGCAATTTTCTTGAAGATCCGTTCATAACTTTTTGAGTTATACTGCTAACAAACGTTATGACAAACATGAGTAAAACATACAAACGAGCACACCGATCTGTGCCAAAATTTAATAATATATGTCTTTCAACAATACTAGCAACCCCTATAAATTTCGTAAAGATCCATTCATTATTTTTGAGTTAGTGTGCTAACAAGCAAAGAATTAAAAACAATGACAAACGAACGAACTAACAAATGGATCATTGCAAAAATGTGGTCATTTACTCTCTGTTATATATCAAAAACTCATGTTAATTTCATAAAAATCCATCCATAGCTTTCTGAGTTCTGGCTTTGAGAAAAATTAGGCAGACAAACAAACAAACGGATTTACACATCTTCACCAAAAGTTAATCATCTGTTTCTCCTAACATGCCTAACAATCCCTGTAGATTTCGTCCAAATCGGTTCAAACCTTTTTGAGTCATCTTGGTGACAGACAAAGAGACAGACACGGCGAAAACATAGCCTCTTTGGCGGAGGCAAAAATGTGATTTTTTTTAGATTAAATCGGTGAGCTTGCGTTTGTAAATAACGGTATAATTTTATGGTTCATCTAAACTACTAAACACTGTATTTGTTCATCACTTTTTCAATACTTTGGTGACATGGTCCTCTTAGGACAAATGTCGTTATAGAACTGTAGGTAGAGTATTTATACTGTATGTAAGCTATTTAAGCTAAGGTGCCATATACATATTTCATTTTTTGTCAATTTTGACGGGCATTTGCACTTTTGTATCGTCACAGACTGCCGCAGAAACTGTTCTGTTGGTTCCTCATATTTCTAGGGCTTGCTCCACCGCTACTTCCTTCATCACGAAATTTGAGAGAAAAACCTTTGATAGCATTTCTCGGCCTATCAGGGGGCTCAGTGTTTAACAGCGACAAGCGTTTCTCATCTAAGTTTATATCTTTCCGTCCTTTAATAACACTCATTAGTTTCAAAAGAAAATGCCAACGTAGGTTTTAGCAATGTTAGAGTCTCCACCTGCCACCAAGAAGCTCGCTCAGCCCTTTACATTAACCTTAATTGAGACGTTAGGACTACAATTATACCAGGGAGATATTTCGTAAGAGATTATTGAGGTAAAATAGAGAAAATTAGCAGTCCGTTCTAAGATTTTCTTCCATAAAATAGCGTAAATAGGCGTAAGCTTATCATTTAGTAGCACACGGAAGCCAGCTCTTATTCTCTGTTAAATTTAGTCATTCAGTGATGTTTAGCTATGAACTGCCGAATCATAGACCGCAACAAAACTTGACTCTTAGGTCCAAGTGGCCTCTGACGCTGGCGGCCAAAATGGGAAAAATGGGATTTTCTCATGAGCTATTATGAACATGTTCAGACACGGTCATGCAGGCAAGCGTCCAAATACGTCCCCGCCGTATCCAAGATACCTTGTCCGCAAGAAAAAAGATGTGTACCTTGGATTTTTTTCCAGTATTAGATAGGGGCAAATAATAGTTCTTGAGAAAATCCCATTTTTCCGTTGCGGACTTTTGGCCGCCAGCGTCAGACCTTAGAGTCAAGTACTGTTGTGGTCTATGGCAGAATATTTAGAAACTTTGATATTCATATGGAAGTCCTGTTAGGACTCGGGGCCTCTGATCAAGACGCTACATAGCTATCTCTGTGACTGCAAGAGCAGTATGCGGAAGAAACGTTCTGCTTTGTGTGAAATATAATAAAAGTAGGCCCAGTCTGTTTTCAATTAAAACACTATAAACTATCGTGAGATAAACTTACATGGCATACCCACATCAAAATGTGTGATTATGTACGGCACATGCTCAGAAACTTTCAAACTATCACCAACCTGAATGTGTTATTTTTTGCAGGACCCTAAGGAGGTTCGGAACTGAAAGAGTCCTGGACTGCCTCTTGCCACGCCCCCTCTGTTTGTGCTCAGTAAATGCCACAAGTATGCTTATGGTAAGGAACAACAAAGTTGGACTGGAGTGACTGTGCTAGTGGTGCAAGTTAACATGTTTATATCTGACAGACAAGACGCAATTTTGCTCCTTAGTCTATATTTATAGTTATATCGAATAAAAGATATTAGATATGAATTCACCATAGATTTCAAACGTATTACTTTATGCAGCACGAATCAGTTTAGGCTGCGTCGATTTATTACCTTCTCAAGAGTGACCCAAAAGCTTTGTTATACAAGATTAAACAAAATAATCTAATCAGATTTCAGTAAATCTATTTAATATTGTTTGTATCTGCTTTATAATACGCTTAGCATTTTTAACTTCCAAAAATATCCTATAATCCTCTTGGTTTCTTTATTACAGTCTACCAAACACTGCTACAACAGCAGCGCTAATGACGTCAATTGATATTTTGTCCTATTTACACTCCAAAGGTGCTACTGAACGCTGAGGTTTTGCACAAAGTTTGGTCTGCAGGATGGACCCGATGATGAATTCCATCAAGTTAAGGTCATGGCTGGTAGGTGGCCATTTTTCCTTCGGATAAAAAATAACATCTGAGACAATATCGTAAAGCCCCTTAAGTCGTGTTGGCAGTCGCTCCATATTGCTGAAAGGAAAGAGAAACAAATCATAGCTGAAGTTTAATCCCACGGTAGAAGTCTTTTATAGCCTACAACCCTGTTTTGCACTCTTTCTGAAGCAAATCAAGAAGAATCTTCTCCTCTGAAGACACTCACTCGCTCAGACCATTATCGAACAAGGTTTGCCAGCATCCATTACATTACTGATTCTGGCAAGAATCCTTTCATTTTGGTTATTGTAAAATTATTCCGTAGTAAAAAGTTTTGGACCTGTGAACAGCACGTCTTTGAAGCCGTGAGTTTTGACCTCATCCAGTGATAAACGATTTCTCATGAGCTGATTTCATTGACGCAGTCAGGCTATGAACTTCCCTGCGGTTCAGGGCAGAACGTTCTAAGTTATTTTCACAACTCGCGCCAATGACTCTCTATGTAGAAACAGTCATCCAGCTCCGTACTCAATGCTTCCATAGAGGACGTGGATTTCTTAATGTCTTGGACCTGGTAACTTTCATGAGCGATGAAGTCCTGTCCGACCTGAGATGTCCAGTCCTTACACAAACTTGCATTAGTTCAGTATTGCTAAATCAAGTGACAGCTTTGCAAATCAGTATTCGCTTATTCATCTGTTAACTGAGACGATTAAAATCGATGATTCAGTATTCCTTGCATTGTATAGCTCCGTTCTTGCTGAACTTTCACGTTCCGCCCTTTATTTTGCTCAAAGCTATATTGCTTATGTCAACAATAAAAAAACTATTTGAAACAGGAAAATGTTTTCCTATTTTGAAGTAAAGAACTGCTGAAAATGCTCTCCTTAAGGCTTATATAACCAATTTTTGGAAAGAATAACAGAGCATGTGGACTACCCTTTACAACAATTCTTGATCCACTATATTTCCAAATTGCCATCCATACTGATAAATGAAGTATTGGTTAATGGCAGAGCATTTTACTTTATTATTTTTTACTGCCAGTAACATTCAGCTTTATGTCTTGCGCGGATTGAATTTGAATTATTCTTTTTTTGGTTGTTAAATGGCAACCACGTTGAGGGGCTGTGCGCTTCGTTTATTGGAAAGGATTTGACATATGTCGGATTTGCAAATTGCTGCAGTAAGTAAGATGATATCAAGATTTACAGCAAAAAACGAAATTGAATGAATCATAAAGATTCTTGCTAAGTGGGGGAATTTTCATGTCTGCGTTAACACAAGTGTGTGTTTTTGCTCGTTTGAACGTAACACAGCTGTGGATTTCTTAAATTATCAGGTTGATCAGCAATAAAAGTATACTGCAACGCCAACAAAAACTTAGCATGCATTAGGGCACCAGCAGCTTCAAGTCTCTGACAACTAACTCATTGCAGAAACTTTTGATTGCTCATCAAGCGTTCATCTTTGCATGGAGAGCTAATTCTAAAATTATAAATGTAATTTTGATGTTTTTTTCGTGCGCAATTGACGTACTTTGCTTTTTTGGCATCAGGTTGCTGAGTCAGCTCAATATACTCGTCCAACTGCGTAGACTTGCCTTCACCTGACTCACCTCTGGGACCCAAGCAAAATAACAGCTTCTGCCATTAAGATAATAAAATTATATCATGCGCCTGAGCGTTTATAATAAAATAATGGCAACTCTAGGGCGATGGTTCTGAAAACTGTAAATTTTCACCGATTAGTTGCGGCATATTAAGATGAACTAATCACATGTTAGTTTTGCGTATCAAGTGATCTTGGCTTTATAAGGATATCAGCGGCGTCTGCAACATCAACATTTTATTGAGTCCCTTAGCATAAGAAACCCGTTTAATGCACAGCAGAATGGGCCATATCTGATCACTGTATTTATGCTAGCAGTGAAACGCACCGCACATACCGCCATCCCAAGCGCTGCCCGACTGATTAGCAGCGCTAACGTCCCCTTACTAATTTCCGCTCGTAGCTGTTTTCACCTCCACCGGCTGTGTTTGACCCTTTCCTTCGAAAACGTTCTAAACTATTTACCCATAAAGATTCTCTAATATGAAGTGTGGCCTTAAAAACTAACGACTATAGACAATGCTGGCAAAGGTGCTTATTTTCTTGTAAAATTTCTGTAAGTCTTGTGAATTAAGCAGCGTTTTGCAAAACTTCTTCCTTAATACGAAGATAAATAAATGCCTGTAACAATTTCTGTTCGGAATCCAAGAAAACTGAGATGAGAACTCAGATTTAGCTGTAGTAATAGTATATCTTCAGTATATGGAGGCTGCGATCTATGGTACATGGTAGACTGCGAAACCGTGTTGTTTTGTGAAATAAATGTGTTCGCGTTTTGCTGAAAGCAATTGTTCATCCTGAAACGAGAATCTATATGCTAAAATTTAAATGTTGGTTCACAGGTGTACATTATGTTTATTATTACTTTTAGCATAGTTGTACATATTTTCATCGTCGGTGAAATAATTATGTTTATTTTTTCATTAACTTATTACAATTCAGATAATAAGGGAGCATATAGTTGCCTCATAGGTACTACTATTATTCAGTTTGTTTTCTACACATATGAATTAATAACATACTTGAACTTGACCGCGTTGCTGAGGCTCCTTGGCGACCTGAGTTACCCGCTACATTGCATTAGAAGTCAATAGCAGAAATTAGTAGCGTTCCGAAAGAATTTAATCATCAGCGTAAACGTTTTACGTATGTAAATTTACGAGAATATCCAGTAAACACTACTTAGTCATGTTTAAGTTGTACTCGCTATGCAACGTACATTAATGTATTAGGGGACTTTAGTAGTGTACTACGTGCGTATTTATTTATTTCGCGCAGAAAGGACCAGCTTACAATACAAAAGTGAAAACTACCGATGCTCAGAGTTCCACCCCATCATCAGTTTCGTAATCTCAACACAAGAATACTAATAGATTAGATTAGATTAGATAGGCGGCAGTAGACGAACCAAAAGGCCCATTCCCAAAAAGACACCGGGACTTACACCCCGGTCCTCTATGAGCTATTGCCATTATGTTAGTAGAATGTAGAGGAAATAGCTTGAAGCAACTAGCTGGCCAAAGTCAATGCAGAACTAAAGTATCAGGGTTGACACAAGCCGTTACAGTTCTTGCCCATAACTTTAACTTTGAGCATGATGGGCGCCTTTGATTTTCAAAATGGTATACAGTTATAAATCGAAATACCGGGGGTTTCAGGCCCGTTAACTGCAATTTGGCTTTTGGTCCTCCTTAGCAGGCATTTCACACAGAACAACCTCTGCAACGGTAAGTTTATATTTAGGTACATTTTAAACGATCAATTTAATCGGACATTACATTATTTTAGATTGAACTTGCTGTTACATATATTAGTTTCTCTGTGCACCAACCTATTTAGCTGAGCGCGTGATTATCACCGTGCAAACAGAAGCAGTTGTAAGTAAATGTTTGCAGCAGCCTGTTCGACGAATCGAGAGTAACTGAGATAGTGAAGGCAGAAAAGTTGAAGTGTACTGTCTTATCTATAATACTAGAGGGCCCAGCCGTCAAAAATGACGGCAGTGATTTTGTGACAAGGCTTTTTGTTTTTCCGGTTTCAACTATAGGTTTTGCTGTTAAATAGGTCTCAACCCTGTAGACCTGATCTTCTATTAATGAAACGCAAGGTGTACTGCCATGAGCTTTGAGAGAGCAATATACCCCACCTGCAAGATAGGGCCCGAATATCAGTCTAGAATTGGCCAGACGTTAGACGTTATCCCTGCGGGCCTGATCTTCCCTTAATAAAATTCAAGCTGTACAGCTATTAGTTCTGCGTAAGCAAATTATCTCTCCTGCAAAATGAGGCCTGAATATCAGTTTTGAATTGGCCAAACGTTGAGCAGCACTAAGAAAATATAGTTCAGTCGAAAGAATTCACCGAAAATAATCAGGTCTTACGGTAACCTGGATACCGAGCGAGTGGTGAACCTCCAGCCTCGAAATTTGGCTGCAATGCAAATTAATCAGTACTATATAATAATTCACGTCGTGTTTTTATTTCTTTATTTATTTACAACTATATTTATATCTTTCCTGTCACGCTCTATAGGAATGAGATAGGAGAAAATTCAGGTGCCGAAGACGGTATCTTGGATAAGGGGGTCGCACTTGGGCGCTCCAGCTGAGGGACCTAAGCTTGCCTGCATGATCGTGTCTGAGCATGTTCATTGTTCTGAGTTGCTATGGGAGAGAAAATTCAGGTGCCGAAGACGGTATCTTGGATACGGGGGTCGCACTTGGGCGCTCCAGCTGAGGGACCTGAGCCTGACTGCATGATCGTGTTTGGATATGTTCATTGTTCTGAGTTGCTACGGGAGATATCACTTACCTACGCCTCATAATATATATATCCATTTTTTTAGGCAGAATACTGAATTTTCATTAAAGAAGCCTTCTGAACAATAATAAGCACAAGAGACAGCAAGGGTTTTCCTGAGGTGCTAATTTTCTACCGTCATTTATAATGACGGCTCGGGCCACTAGTCTATACTATAATAAGAGAGCTGTCTGTCTGTCAGTCCGTCCGTCCGTCTGTCCGAAGCCTTATTTCCCCTACATAAAACTAAAGAAAAAGATTCCAATGCACCCAACTTTTTTTTGCCAAACCGTTTCCAGGATACGAGATCGGGAAGGCCTGGTCACGGGCCTTTTGTGAACTTGGTTGCTTCTGTGCCCTTGGTGAATTTCGTGGACTTTTTGGACAAGGTGAAATTTGGAGTATTATGAACTTTTTCGATATGATGGTAAGATACTTTCAAATACATACTTTCATGACTTATTCATCAAAAGGGTTGCGTTTGGTGCAGTAGTTCAATATAAAAAGGCGGCTGCTCAGCATAAAGTTTCAACTGCATCAAAGAGATTCAGCTAAGGAAAGAAAAAAGTGATTTTGGACAAAAGAAAACAAAATTCCAACCAAGACTGAGCTTCTCGAACTGCTAAGTAGGAATTCAGTCAAAAGAATGTGCGACATATCTTGGCTATGCCCGACAGGATCAAAAACTCTATCGAAGATACTGCTTTTCATCTACCACGCTCAGAAGAAGAATCATTATCGTCATATGAAAAAGTACCAAGCTAGTTTCGAAAGTAAAGAGAGATTCAGAAAATGCAATATTTCCACTTTAGACCATAACATTTCAGAAGCTATATTTGTCACCCTTACTCCAAGCGCTGAAATTGTATGGTATCTCGACTTGTTTTTTAGTACATGAATTTTCTCCTATTAAACTCTTAACTGCGTGACGGAGAGACGGACCAACATTGGAGCAGGGGAGGGAGCAGGCGACCAACAACTGTGTTTTATTATATAGTGGATTAATAGCGTTGATCCCTCGTTTGTTCATTCGTTCGTTCCTTCGTGCGTTACGCTCTTCAATTATATATTATTTAATTACTAGTGGACCCGTGCGTGAAGAATTCACGCAATAACCTATACGTTTGCCTAATGCCTCTAGGCCGGTGCGGAATCTCCTCTTCTCTTATTTGCGTCTTAATTTTCTTCTTTTCTTCATT
>LQNS02278078.1:5510616-5536061 GCA_001587735.2 Parhyale hawaiensis | reverse complement strand
ATATATATATATATTTATATATATATTTATAAACACACGAAGGCTATTCTTAGTATTAGATTAGATAGAGACGGAAAATTCAACTGGTAAGAAGCTCTGATTTTTGCTGGGGGAAGTTCAAGCTCAGCTGTTTTCTTTCAGCTCGCACTTGAAAAAATTTCAATCAGTTTCGAAGCGAAGACATGAAGTTCATTTTGCACGTATCATGCCTACCATGATACCAAATTTCATTTATTGTAATATTCACGTTGCTGGGGTTGCATAACGATCCAAATATGGGAAACTCCGATCGCAGCCATAATACGGTTCAAACGAAGCTGTTCTCAACTGCATCATTTTAAACTGCATTTTTCAAGTGAAAGTGCCATATTTAGAGAAATGATGTAAACTAACAGAAAAAAGTACTTTTAGCGACATGAACCAATTTTTTCTTCTTAACGGGCTGAGTGTTGTATTGTGTTGGCAGGCTATGGCACATCAACTGTAAAGCAGCCTCGGGTACTGCAGTAGAACGGAAATCATCAAATACACCGATGAAAAATTGAAACGGTAAATATATCAAAGTCTAAATAATGTTATCTTCAGCCGATGAGAAACAAAGGATAGCAAATGCGTATAAATATAGAAGAGAAGCAATGAGAAAAGTACCTCCTAAAAGCGAGATTGCTATATTTGCTTAGTCTATGCTGTCTTTATATATCTATCATGATATACAGGGGCAAATATCTTGCTGGTAAGATATCTGCGAAATCCACTAGTGATACAGTGTCTAGATCGATAATATGTTGTGTAGGTACAGGGTGACTTGGGGCGCGGGCACGCCTAAGTAATAGTTGCACTGCCACTCAATTCTTTATCTGATTGGACATTGCTATGCCACTAAAAAGAATATCTAAGGTTTGAGTCGTTTCTGGCATTTTGTACTTTATAACAAACAGTAATGGCCGAGATTTGGGAATCTGTACCTCCTACTTTTGAGTTAGTTTAAAGTTGCAATGACGCATAGTTTTAGCGTGACTTTCAAGCGCTATTAGTTGTAGTCACGGCAGCGTGACGGCCAAAGCGAAAAGTCAAGTGACTTTGCAATTATTACGATAGTGTGCCCACACTATCAGGGATGGACTTGCTGCGGGTTGGAAGACTGAAGCGCATGATAACGGTTGGATGAACGAAGATACATCGATGGCAAAATACCTGCACAGTTGTGAATTGAAACTCAATAGTAATTTAAAGACAGTCTAACGTGAGCACCTGGCCCTCGCTGTAGTGGAATAGCTGCCGCGGCTCGGAGCTTAAGCAGTTTTTTGAAGATAATAATATTAGATAAGTCGAAGCTGCCTACACAGCNATGTTTCGACTCTCGTGTGCAGCGCACTTGAGGTTTGACGTAGTTCGTTAGGATTAAGGAACAGGCGCTATTTATCGGTAGGTTAGGTTGAGAAGCTGCATTAGGTCGAACTAAAGTGAGCTATAATAGCGTAGGTTAGGATTGGTTCATTATAAAACGTACGTGAGGACATTACCTAACCGACGGTGGAATTTCCACGGGCACCGCTAGTATCGCATTATTCGCTTTAAGTTCTGAGCTTCTTTTAAGGACGAGTTTCAATGTTTGCTAGAATACACCTGTAACGTAGCTAATATGCAAATCTGACGTTCATTGAAGTTGTTTCATTTACGTGTTCTTTTCCTGACCAAAAATTTATTAAGCATTGCTCCGGTTCTTCTTGATTTCAATTTGAAATTATCCACCAAAAATATACACATTCGCCATGCAGTGCTTCAATTGCTTACTTAAATCAACTGCTCGCAGATGGTTAGCTTTATTATGCTATAAGTGTCCATTATTTGGTTAAAGTCTTTGCTATACTACGCTATATATAGCAACAGTATATAGGCCGTAGTTTTGTAATAAATACAAGAATACAAATTGTGCGAAACCAGCACCTTAGCAATGTCTGACATGTAAAGTAAGGAGCATAAAATTTTGTTCCTATTTCGAGTTCTTTCATTCTCAGCCTTCACTAAAATAAGAAGCACACAGTTCTCTAGTTATTTAGAGCTTCAACAGTGTTTAAATCAATAGTACTAATGTGCTAGTATAGATAAAAGAGAGCTGGCATCAAGGAGCTTTGATAGATTATTGAAGCTCATTGGTTGGCATAAGGAAAAAATCCGTTCTTCCGTAAGTGTCAGTATCAAACCAAAATCGCCAGCCTGGTGTAAACTTCGTCCACGGTAAACAACCCTCCATTAACCCAAAAAGAAGAAGCATACTGCATAAATTAAGTTCAAATAATGCCATCACTTTAAAACCGACGCAATTGTTGCTCTTCATATGGTTAACAGATAGCAAACATGCCTCCTCGTCCGGAGTGTAGGTAGCTTCAATGTGTCTCTAATACTGCGCAACTACATAATTTGAAGTGCTTAATATTCTTTGACCTTGAGAAAGACAATTCGCTAACGGTAAAATTTGCAGGGACTGTACTGATACCGTTGATCAGAGAAACAAGTCAGCTAGTTGTTCGTAATGTGAGTATCTGACAGGTTGTTTATATCTTCCCTTTTGTCTTGAAACGTGAAAATATAAAAATAATACTTAATTACAACATCGTAATTAATGCAACCCTTTCATCGTGGGATTTATATATGGAACAACACAAAACACGGCAATCAATATCATTAGCAGAATTTCCTAAGCCCGTAACATGCAAAAGTGATGAGAGTGGCAGGTTCCCTTGGACACCAACATCGATATCTGTTCAGGCACGGGTGGCCCTATAAAAACAGTAGTTTTGTTTTTGTTCTTCATTGCCAACATGCCTTCATAATGCTGGACACAAGCCCTTAACCTTTTGTCTAAATTCAAATGAGGAGAAGAGCGCAATCATGCAATCAAGTTTGAAAGGTTAATTCTTCTTCGACAGAAGTCGCTCTGTATAGCGATGCTGATTGGAGTTAAAGCAAGCGGCGGTCGGGATGCGCTTGCTTGTCCCGTCACACACCGAACGAATCTCAAAGTTCTCATTAGAGTTCTAATTGCTACCGTAACATTACTTGGTGATCCTCCTTCATCAAATAGCGCTTCAGAACATCATCCAATGGCCTCTGATGATCCTTTGACCACCACGACCGCATGTTATGCCGCTGGAGTTGAGCTTCCACTTCCATGCTCTACCTGTGTTCCGACCAGTCATTTAATCAAGTCGATGGAACACTCGTTCTCTCAATAGCCCCATCAAACATCACTTAAAGGTTAGCTTGATACTTTTCCGCCTCGATTTCGTGACCTTTGGTCATTGATGCTCTGCAACATTTTCGTGGGAGATCATGTTCCAGCTGCCGACTTTATGGAGTATTTTTATGAGAGGCTCAAACTGCCTCACCGAACTTGAGTTATCTTGGACGCTTCGTCCGTTGTGAAGAGGAATTAAAGTATTTTGGAATTCCAGCAATGTATAAGCCGGTTGTACAAAGTTAAAAATCGATTTTGTAAGAGCAGGAAACAATAGAAAGCATGTGCTCACGTTGGGACGGAGAATGTGTGTTGCATTTATATTTTTAATAAAAGGACGTGTATCGGGAGTTGTCCCAAAATTGCCACTAGAGCGTTTTTATGATTATCAAACAATGTGTATGACTTCAAATTAACGTGCATACTTCGATGTTGGTGTTGCCGAGGGAAAATTCCTAAAATTAACTAATGCATACACACGAGGCTCAGTAATAATTTTTATTTCTTGTATTTCTCCACTTCTATTTCAGTTTATAGAGAATATAGAGAATTGCGCTTCCCTCTATCGAGAAACGACAAATAACTTTTGAAGTGTCGTATTTCTGGAGAAAGTCAATAACAGAGCAAATTTTGGCTTACAAGTTGAATAAATTTACTATCAGTTAACTCATTCACTAATTCGTACCGGCTTATAGTCCAGAACATTGAGAATGCGGGCTAGAATACATTATATTTTATTTAGGCAGATCCTGACGATAATTTAATTTTGCCAATGGGTGGTGTAAGTCACGACACCCCGAAATTTTACCCGTGCGTTTTTATTAGCTTTAGTAAGAACTGAATGTTTCCGAAATATAAACTTGTAAAGTAGCGTTCAACAATAAACATCATTAAGTTGTTCTGCGTGTTCTTTTTCGAACACTGCATAATGTCAAGGCATAAATGAAACTGTGACATAAGCAAGGGCGTACATTGCAGGAAGGGCGTAAGCATCTATTCGTCGTAAAGTCCCAACGGTCCTCATGAACTAAGCTCCCGTAATGCCGTACGCAAAGGTTACTTAGACTGTAAAAGGTTTTAAGTTACGCTAGTGTTGCATTGATACCAAGCACACGACGCGGATAGCTATAGAGGAATCGGTGAGATGGTACAGAAATAGAGGTCTGCATTGAATAGTTAATATTGAAATTGTATATATTAATATTATACTTAATGTTTTATGCTACTTTCAAATGTCCACATTTTATACGTCTACATTTGCAAACAGATACACTACCAAGGGCAAATTTAATAGAATAATTCATTAAATCTATAAATAATCACTAATACTCTTCTAAACCTGGACACCCGAACGTCTTCCGTGTGGAATGTTGTCTAGAATTATTTGAAATAAATGGATATAATAAATTTAGTGCCGATGAAGTCACTGGCTTTCTTTAAAAATTATTGCGCAGATATCCGTCGTTCACTTTACAGCTACGTGTCTCGATTATATAAGGCAATGAATGCTGCACTGCCAGCGAAAGTTTTCCTGAAAACTTGTGATTAGTTTTTATACACAGCGCGCCGCACCATATAAGGGTAACTTTCATTTGATTATTGAATTAAGACACTGAGAAAAACGCACGCGACTGCAGCTGACGCAAGAGCATATACCGGAGCACATCAAGTATCGGCAGCCCTGTAAGTAAAGCAGGTACAATATCAAAAAGCTGAAATGTCTGCAACTTGAAATTACATATGTAAGATAGCAACCATACAGGTACATCAGCTAGTATTCTCTTGCAAGCTTTTAGCGCAGTTATGTTTGCAATAATTGTACAGATGATCGCTTTACATGCCTTGAATGGTACTAAATTAAAATGTTCATATTTTTCCTGACTGGCATTGGTATAGATGAACCGAATCTCATAAAATCTTCAGTAGTCGGCAACATCATGAATTGTTCTAAAAATTCGCTACTATGATTTTTTCTTTTTAAACTAACCTAGCATTGACGTCTTGTAGTCCCTAACTTCCGTTTGCCGTATTCATATGAACATAACCTCAACAGATATCTGTTGCGTTCACGTCTTGGCGAGCGTGAGCGCTGTGTGCCATCATAGGCACTTTGTGGGATGGAAATAACGTTATGCGGTCATCGTGAAACGGTTTGCAGTTCAGGCGAACCAGCATCAAGTATATGTATGCAAACTTGACCATGCCAACGCAATAATTGCATTTAGATAGGTGGAGCTTCATACTCCAGGAAGTACATCAAAACTGCAGATTGCCCGTATCCTGAATGAACATTAAAGTTATTGGCACTAATGGGGATCTTTCACCTGTGACTGTATCTAGCTATGCATTCCGTTGAACAGCAATCATTCGGAGGCCTAACCGCACGAATGCGCTAACCCTCAAGCGATCATATTCAGATTTTTTTATATTTACTGAATCACTGCACTTGTCAGCTTAGCCCTTTAATTATTTACAACGCGACAAAGGGAGTTAGGAGGCACATGCACTAAAAGGAAAAGTTTCACAGGTCCAATTAGCTCATAATACTAAAAATTATCTGGATACTAATCTGTATCTGCACCAACCTCTGTAAATGGTGCAGACATCACTAATATGATACAGTAAATCAGCGATGAGGACTAAACCAACCTGCAGCGAAATGGGTGACATCAAACATCTCTTTCATTAGATGAGGTTTGCTTCTACAGAAACAAAATATTAAACGAGGAAGATCTACTCTCAAGCAGTAACACCAGGACGATTATTCTTCTATATTGTAAATGTATTCATTTTATTAAAGAGTAGCGTATAGGCTATGCGGATATACTATATAAGATACATGCACAAAATTTTTGTTAGATTTACAGCCATATCCTTTGCTCATAAAGACCGTTTACAAAGTGAGTAACTCCTGACGCATAATTAACACTGATCGCCTCACACAAATGACACTGACTGCTCATGTTTTCTCGACATCTGGGTGCAAAAACTTATCCTTTTCAACATTTAACAAGCAATGTACTGCCATTTGAGTTAGTCCATAATTTTTCATGTGATATTTCGTCTTCATGCAAGGATTGCGTTTTTCAAGGAAACGGTTCAGGAAACTGTGCAAGAATTTTACAGAGCCCATGCAAATTAAAAACAAAAAAGTGAAGCAGTACCGCAAAGAAATAGCTAATAACTACAGAGCACTCTGAGAGCGCATACTTCAGCCAAGCAAGGCAATGGTAACGAAAAATTCAAATTAGTTCTGAAACCATGATTTTCTTTGTTTCAACACCAAAACCTTATCATTTAATGCTTTTCGATAGTACTAACATTTTTGTAATTTTCATGGAGATCCGTTGGCAACTTTTTTAGTTATGTTGCAAGCAGACATTATGACAAACATATATCAAACACACAAACGGACCAACCGATTATCACCAAAATTAAATATTTATCGCTTATAGCATTACTAACAAGTACTGTAAGTTTAATAAAGATTCATCCATAACTTTTTGAGTTACTGCGCTAGCAAGCATAAAATCAAACACAGCGACAAACACACGAACGAACAAGCAAATCATCACAAAAATTTAGTTATTTACTCTTAGTAATATACCTAACAACTCCTGCAAACTTTATAAAAATCCGTTCTTAACTTTTTGAGTTATGGCACTAAGAAAAAATAGTCAAACAACCAAACAGATGAACGCATTTTCACCAAGAGTTAGTCATCTGTTATTGTTAGCATGCCTAACAATCCCTGTAAATTTCGCAAAGATCCGTTCATAATTTTTTGAGTTATCTTGTGACAAACAAAGAGACACAAAAGCCCGACAAAAACATGACCTCATTGGCGGAGGTAATTAATGAAAAAAATGCACCGGATGGAAACACTGCAGCCAGTACGAGCTGATGTCCACTACTGCAAAGCAAGGAAGACGGTGGAAAGAATAATTGCGACTACTACGATGGCGAAACGAACGGCTACACCAGAACGACTTCATGCAAAGCAGTAAAATTAGAGCGCCGTGTGATCCATAATTCTTAATTAGCAGCGCTCTGGTGGCGGGCTTCTTTATAGATCATAACTTTTATGAAGCAATGGCACTGTAATGATATATAAGAGCTGCTGAGTTTGGGCTTAAGGCTTCCGAATGATATGTGCGCTGTCTCCTTTTAAAATGTCACATACTGTGTCCAACAAATTAGCCAGTAGCTCAGCGTAGATGGTAGAGTTAGCAGGAGGTACAAGAGTACGGATGCTGCCGACACTCGCTACTGGCACATTTGTTCTGAATCTCTAAACGCAGTCCTGCTGCTTTTCGCCGACACCTCTGCACCCGCTTTCGCTAGTTATAGAGAATTGAATAAAAATACGAGCCAATGGCTACAGACATTTGTACTCAGTAAATAAACTTCTGTAGCTTACCGTTGGTGTTAAATTGAAATACTCCTAAGAATACAAAGCATAGAATGGGCACATGAAGTAGAGATTGGTATTGATGTTCACGAATTCCAGTACATTTTCCCCTTCGCGGTGAATTACGTTCTTCCTTCGAGCGATATGTTTTGGATTTACAAATAACTAGAACGATAGCGCTAACAAGGTGTGTGAATTGAGGGTGCGTGAATTGATGGCGGTGCGTCAGATCTGACAACACTGGTGTCTTGCTTGCTTCATGGGACGCAGAGTAGCTCTTGATACATCACCAAGGCGAATTGGCAGTTGGTAGATTGAATTATGGACCCCCTGCGATTGGTTATATGAACTTGTTTCTTCTAGAGTGTTTTCAAGAAAAGTATGAACAATTTCGAGCAAAAGTGCGCTCTCATGTTCTGTTTCAGACTCTACCGCAATGCCACAGAGCCTTTAGTTAACTATAAATGGCCTGTAGAGACTGTTTCATCAACGGCATCATTAGAATGGCGAGTGTAGATTGAAGATGAACACCGATGTGGAAAACCTTCACGTGTATATATATATATATATATAGAGCTGGTGAAGTTGTTGAAAAAATCTGAGTTCTTGTGCGGTTTGCGCGGCGACTGGCCGTCGTAACAATCGGGGATGAACTAATTTCAGCACACGTAAAAAACTGGTTTTTAGATTCAGTGAATGAATTAAGAGATGAGAATACTCTGCATGAAAATGATTCCCAATGTCATTTATCAGGACCCTGTGGACTATACGACGGGATTGGAAAATGACCGTCAATTCTTGGAATGAGTCACCACCGATGCTGGGCACTGTACTCGAATCTGAAACAAAAACTTAGTATTACGCGTTTGCTCAAAACTGCTGTCAGTCATTTTATTAACTTACAGAGTAAAACAAAAACAGTTTACGAAACCAATCTCTACGGAGCACCTGTTGATCTTACGGACTTCAAACTAACATTGATGGTGCTTCAGATGTCTACCTGCATTCCATTCAAATGGCAACCCATGTGCACCTGCGTTGCCAGATCTATCATGCTACTACTATGGACTCTTGCTTTATTTACACACCTGGTGTGGCGGGCTGTTTGATGTCAAACTTCCTGATTCACTTCTGATGTACTTGTAAGAAACTTACTCTTTTACAAGTACAGTGCGTATAACGTTTGCCCTCAGTACCCAATATTCGTCTGTTGTAGGAGCCACTCCAGTGTTATTAGCCTGGGTACAGTACGCACAGCAAGCAGTCGCCTCAGTACAAAGACGCAGCCATGGCGACCCTAACCTTAAATGGCTTAGAGTGGCCCGTTAACGGCCAGTTAACCGCTAGTGGCGTTAGTTTCGCCACTTTGAAGCAAGTTGCAAGTGTTATACCCCAATCGATTTTCCTTCAGATAGCCTAAAACTTAATTCTGTACTTCGCATAACGGAGTAATTGGGTGGCGACTAACGCGGTCCAAAGCGGTAAAACAAACCCTCCTGTCTCAAGTTTTCGATAAGTCAGATCTAATGAGATTGGATTGCCTCCCTTCTACCATGAAGTTGATGATGTGTCTTGTTTCGAGGCTTGTTTGAGAAATATCACTCTAGTGTCACCTCGCACCTGAAGATTATTCGTTCTCACAGAAAATTAGACTAATGAAACGTTCTAGTGTCGCACGGCGCGTATGGGAAGCTGTATCATGGAGTAAATAATAACGCATAAGTTTGAGGCACTCGAATATGGAGTCCTAATTGTTATAAATTTTTTTCAGCTTTATAACAGTTCGTTCGAGTATCAAAATCACCAGCTTGTCTTACATGGATGGCCTCAGAGAGGTTGGTTGGCTGCACCTGCCCTACAGCAGTTCAGTGAAGGGCTGCAGTGCCGCATGAATATGGGTCCATTTCAATAAAATATGTTTCGACGTCTTGCATGACGTTGTAATACGTACGATATGACAGACCAGTAGAGATTTTGGACTATTAATATGACAACAGCACCTGCTAGCGCATGTAGCTAATAGGACAGGAGCAATGAACAGCAAGCGTAGTCTCTTCATATTATATTACGGTGAAAATAAACGTATCAACTAGTGTAAAACTGGGTCAACTTAATTGCTTACAGGCGTTGTCTGTTTAGAGAGATTTGGTGCACATTTAGACAAGAGTATGCTCAGTAACACCTCTACCTTGGGTAGCCGGCATACTGAAGAGCAGCAGTAAAGTTTCTTAACAAAAGCATGTGTTGTTTATGGGCGGCATTGTTGTAAGCAAGGAGGCCGACAAGCGTCAGAAGCTGGACAGGTAAACTGGTGCGGGCGGCGCATTTAGAGACCATGCACTTGGTCTGAGCTATCCACGGTAACGAGAATTACGGATCCAGAATTAATTTTTACGACGCATTGTGGAGTAGCAGCTGCAGTACCTCAACTACCACCTTCGCTGATATTTTAGACCTGAATGTGCTAGTAATAAACACTCGTTAGTTAATTACCTTCCTAAATATTGGATTTAACCTTAGCGACTTCGGCATTTACGCGTCCAGCGTCTGTGTGCGTGTCTTAGATACTGGGTATCTTATTCAGAAAATGAGAATATTCATTCGAACGTTAAAATTACGGTTTGCTTGTGCGGAGAGAGAGTTGCATTTATAAATCTGGATAAATTCTGCGTGGTGCAGTAATTTAAGCTATCATTCTAATGAAACGAAATAGTACCTCATTTACAGCTAGTGAAAAATTTAATGGTAGCGAAGTCAGCTACTACAGGTTAGAAGAGATATACGTACCTGATTTTATCAAGAGATTCAAGCTGAAGAAAAGGCTGAAGTGATGCTTTGAGCTTGACATTTTTGTTGTTGTTATTATTATCACTGATAACTAACTTTGTCTCAGCAGTATTAAAAATGAAAAAGGAAGAATAATTTTATACAGATGATTTCACAAATCCATATATCAATGTACGATCCGAGTTTATTTTTCGGTTATGCCGACATTCATAGAGAACAAAACATGAATGAGTTTCTGAATAATAATGAATACCAGCATGTACAAAATTTATCATATTTGGGGGATGAAATGTACATTGCTTATTGCTTTGGTAAACGATGTATGTTTTTTGACATACTGCTAACTATTCAGCTTGGTTTGTTAATTTGATCTGACTGGCACTAATAAGTCGAATCGCTAAACAGCATACAGTGAGAAGCAGTGTGTACTAAACTATATAAGTGCTGATTTTAAGCTCAGTAGAGATCGACAGCAGCTTACTGTAGTGAAATCTTTTTTATTTTTCAGGCTTATGCTCACGAGCATAAGCAGCAGGTGCTCCTGCGGCCTGCGCCTGCAGCTCAGAGCTACGGGAACTCGGTGTGTGTGTGTGTGTGAGTGTAGGTGAGTGTGTAGGTGTGAGTGTGTAGGTGTGTGTGTGTGTAGTGGCTTCGGAGAAAGTCTGCGGCCTATGGTCGCTCAGTTTTGCAGCTACTGAATGCTGCAGCAACACGGGCTGCTCAAACCACATTGAACATACAATGCATTCTTAACCTCACATTCTTTTGCACTATTTAACAATTTATACGCAGCCCATTCGTGATTTTTATTGTTCGTAAAGTACTAGGTATAATATTGTGAATGTTAGTGATAAGCATTGCCAACTTATTGGATGTCATACCATTCCACAGAAGACCATAATTATGTAACATGTATATATCAAGTATGACTAAGCCAACACCCGCGAACGGAAGATAGAGGATAAGTATTGTTCGGAGTACAACTCAAGCTATTACAACGGCAGGGACGCCTGCGCTAATAACGGCCGTTATAAGAGACTGATGTCGTTATATGTAAGTAGCTTTTAAGCCAGTAAGAGATTGTTTTAAGCTGTCTTTAAGAAAATTTCACAGAAAACCTTAATTACTGTGCAACTATGTAAAACAATTTTTCAGTAGAGGACTGATTAAAATGATGAAAATTTAATAATATTTATTTATTTATTTATAGCCTGGTTCTCATTGAAAGTTCAGGGTATCGTAGATACAACAGAAGGGAACAAAAGTGGCATTTTGGCAACTTGACATGCATGTACGCAAATACCCATTACTAAATATAATTATTATAATCACACGTTTAATAAACATATACATATATGTGTGTGTCAAACACTCGGAACACCGACCAGCAATGGCCCAAGGTCGGAAAACATAGTCAGATATGGTTGGCGCAATGATGACAAAAACCTGAAGACCAGTGCAGACGAGAAGTAAAATTGCCGGGAGTGGCACTTTGCTCACAAATGCTCTGCCAGTCCTTGGGAAAATGTGACCTGAAGGGCGAACAGCAGGAAGCAGCGAGACTACTTTTGTTATCCCCAGGTTCCAACGATGCGTGGTAGTCAGCATAAAACTTACACATCAAAGTTTCGTTTACAAACTAGCAAATCGTACAAAAGATTTAGTCTCTGATTATTATGCACAAAGAAATAAAAAAATTGGCTGGTAAGTAAGCAATAAAATTTATATAGTTACCATTTCCAATTTCCATTTTACACATTTTTTTTACTAGTTTTGCCTTAAATACTGCAGCTGCAAGTAACTCTCGCAGCCGGGTGTGTATTAACATGTCGTAGCAAACTTAATGCTCGGGTGGAATTTTGCTGTCGGGATCAGTGAAGATATAGTTGATTTGTGCACCCCTTAACAAGGCTAAGATCTGCACAATTATTCCAAATAGTATAGTCCCTATTAGTAATGTACAAATAAGAGGACGCTATAAATATAAGATTAAAAAATTGAAATTTTAATTAGCTGGAAAATATAAATTGAGTATCATGTGTCGTAATGACTTTTAATATGATCATTATATATCCTAACGATTGCTAAATAAATTATATGTATATATATAAACGTTTCTACAGGTGATTAGCTGTCGTACGCATAAAATAGCCGCCATATTTTTTGAGGACATACTTTTTGTAGGTTCTAGAAGATCGCCGTTATAGAAACGGGAGTCGTATCAGCTTTACCTGTACTTTCTGATGATTCTTCTTCAGTACTAACCTCATCACCTTCCTTCATTATTTGCGTAAGCACTTTCCCTTATCATTTGATCACCCCGTCATTACCTACTTACAGGCCTAACCACATTCCTTCAACACTTGATCACCCTCGTCATCGCTTACATGGCCACCTCCATCGTCACGTATCTAAATACCTCTGGCATCACTTACTCGATCAGTTTCGTCATTATTTACCCGATCAGATTAGGCATCACTTACCTAATTAGATTAGGCCATCACTTACTCGATAATCTCCGTCATCACTTTCTGATTACATCACATTCATTCATCATTTACCTAAACACCCTTAGTCTTCACTTACTTGAATCCACCTTTTCATCACTTACCTGATCACCTTCCGCTGTCGCTTACTTGATGCCCCAGGGGCGTCGCTAACCCGACCACCTTTTGCCCCCGCTTACCTGATCCTCTTCCGCCATCACTTAACTGATCTCCTACGACCATCGCTTACTTGATTACCTTCCACCGTCGCATACCTGATCACACACTCAAATACTTTTGCCCAGCTCACGGCTATAATTTTTTCTTGCAGTCGGAAAATTGTTTTTGGTTGTCCTGAAAATTTCGTACCGATTTTTGTATTTTTACTAGTTTATCTTTCAACTTATTTTAGAACATGACTGAGTCTGGAAACTAGGTTTTGACTGCATCTCCACCAAGTGTACAATCCAAGCTCTCTTTTCGGGGCAGAAAGTTTGAGATCCTAGAACCAGTGTTAATTCTGTAACCATTTAAAGTGAAAAAAAAAACTGTTTTCGGTACTTGATGCTTTTCTTTTTCCATATAGGGAAAAAAATGCTTCACTAGCAAGTAAATAAATATGGAGAGTATACAGCGATGATTGTTTATCCAAAAAATCGGGCGCAAATGGTGTGCTAGATTCCGAACTGGATATTGTAGTCTTATGGATTAGGAGAGCTCAGGCAGATCATCCTCTACAGATGACCAAATCAAGTCAGTAACTGAGAAGAACCCACACTGCACAACCCGTGAATTGGCAGAAAGATTCAACCTATTTTTTCATACAAATTCTGTTGGCTTTTGCATTTATATTAACCTTTTTCTTGACTATAAAATTCGACAAAAACATTCCGGACAGCACAATATACCTTGTCTTTCTGGTTTGTTTCCACTGCCGGGGCACGAAGTTCAGTTAGAAAATGTAAGGAAGCAACTTGTCGGCAAGTCGGTGTTATGCAATTTTACAACTTGTTTGTTCTTTTACTGATTAACACTAAGTGCACTTGTTGCGTAGTTCTTTCAAAACGGCAGTAGAACAGACAGGTGTAAATATATGTGGAAAGTTTAAGATTCGCCCACAGTTATTCCGTTGCTGCATCAGCCTGGAGTTTTACCCTCTCGCGACCTTCACTTCGGAGAATTTAACGAAAGCGACAAAGGAGGACTTGTTGCTGGTGGCGTTGACGCAATGGAATTAAGCACGCCATGCTTCTTACTGTCATAATATACAACGCCATTAACGCCTCGGTCATCAAATGAGCAGATGCTTATCGCAGCCGTCACTTTCCTGGGCATTTTTGTTAGTGTATTATAGACGACGGACCGGCCGCACCTATGCCCACCGCTCTGCCTAATTGATTTTGGAAACAGAAAAGTTTATGGATTTTCTTCAGTTGGTAGAATGCTTCGCTCTTTTTCGCTAGCTTGGCAGAAGCCTTGCTAGTCATCTCATTCTTTTGTTAAAAAGCCCATGTTAGTCTCTTCTTCCGATGAAGAACCTCAATTAAATTTATTGTGCAGATTTGTTGTCATCAGCACAAAACAGGGTAAAATTAACAGTATCCTGTGCAAATAAAGTGTTTATTTTCAAGTTGTAGCATTGGAAACTTCATTTTTATTTAAGTTTTCCAATAATGGTCTTGAACAGATTCAGTGTGCTGTGATATGTACGAACTGCAACAACTCTGTAGAGTCTAACAGCGAAGTCTACTCAAACAAGTTTTATATCGCGTTTGGCAATTATAGTAGAAACCTTGTCCAGCATTCTGAACAGGCTTTATAAAATTAAACGTCCATCAACTTCGAAGTACTCAAGAAATTTGTGCACGCAAGAGTTCAATCAACAAGGTATTGCTCAACTCCACATCAGTACGAATAATCAAGTGCGATGAAGCTGGGTTTTGCAATCCGGAAGGTACAATGTTCAATTAGGAAGAACGATAAATTTACTGGGTACGATAAAAAACACTCAGTTGCTAGTCACTTCTCGGCCTATGCATTACGACAGTAGCGACACTGTAGTGATCAGACGTTTGTGCTTCTACACAAGTAAGCTAAATATTTGTGTTTTCCAATGTATCGTGCATACTACATCTCACGATTGAGAACATCTAGGCGAAAATCCGCTGCAATAGCTCAAGGAAAAAAGACTCATCTCCAAAAAGCTGTAAAATTCATCACTACACTGACACAACTATTTTAGTTTGTGACTGAGGTATAATGTTAGGGGTTGATAATCACGAGATTTGCTCATGCAATTTCAGCTACACTCATAATCAGCTTTGAAAATTTTTCCGTACCTGTTTTGAGTTGCTGATGCTAAAAAAGAATTCGGTGTTTTGTCTATCCAAGTTATCTGTAGAGTGTTGTGTAGTAAAGAAATACGGATAGAGAGAGATGAGAGATGTGTGCCGCTCAGCTGTTTTGCAATCGGATGATGCTTCTGACGTGCCAAAAGGAGACTTGTAGGCTACTCACCAGGTACCGTGTGAGGGCAACCGTGAAGGCACCAATGTTCGCAGTTCGACTGCCAAGGTGTCTTTTTTTCTTTCTTTGAGGCAGAAAAATTTACATGTACGTACATTTTATTGAAGGGAAATGGGAACCGTGCACGCAAATCTGTACATCTATGGCAGTTAAACTTTCTCCAGAATACTTTGCATGGGCTTTGAAAAAGTTACGTAAATCACAACAATATTGGGCTATAGTATTAACCCAGTCAGAAATTTTCGGTGGAAGCACCAGTAATTATGGGCGTACCCAGGATTTTATAGGCTATTATCGATGGGTGAACGATTAAAATGTTTTTCAATGGCATGCCATCTGAAATTTCCTAAAAGACACTTGTTAATTCAAATGGTCAATTTATTGGTGTATAATAGCCCATAATGATCGGCGATAATCGCTGATTTTCCACCAATTAAGTTATCAATTTTCAGTATATGTATAACTTTTTACATGTATGCTCACACATCGGATGCCAGAAGGGTGGGGTTATAAGCCCTTGCCCCGTTTTAATAATAAGACAAGCCCTCTCTTAGAGCCCTCCTATGACTGCATAATGCAGGTATTACGTTCATTTTAAGAAGAGATGAAGCTAACTACCAAGATATTCAGATCATAGGGATAAATTAAACTTAAAATTATTGTTTATGAGGTAGTAAATAATTGCTTTTTGATTTGCGAAAAAAGTTGTGTTCGACTTTAATTGGCTTCGTAGAGACTTTGTAACAATTAACGTATGCATGTCCTAATAAATACGTTTTCTAACGTACCAATATGTATATGTGTGATGAGCCTGCCCAACGAGTATAGAGATGTGTTTCCCATTTCATTTATATCAGCAAAATATGGTACCGGTTTAATTGGTAGGTTACCTAATACACATATAACAACAACAACAACGGAACCTGTTGTAATTCCAGAAACAAAAGCGTAGTTGTTCTGTGAATTTCAGATCCGCATCATGTATACGAAGTGTGAAAATATGCTACAAGTCAGACTGCACATTTTCCATTATTTTATGTCTTGCGAGCAGTAGCAACTTATAAATAAAAATTTGCCTCGTGTTGTTCCTTCCCGAGAAGGTGTCTAGGGTACGCAATTTTTTCATGTATTTCTAAAAAAGTGTGAAAATTTCACAGAAATAAAGCATTAAATTTCAGTTATGATGCACTTAGACCCGTACCATGAAGTGTGAAAAATGTTCCAAGTCATGCATTGAATCTCCTACAAAATAACTCCGAGCAGTGGCAGCTTAAATTTTATTTCTATTTTTTGTCGTATTGATGCCTCTTTAAGTCAGGCAACACCTTAATTCTCCCAATCTTTTACTAATTAAAGCGTCACTTCCGTATTAAGTGAAGCACGAAGAAGCAGAATTATACTATAGAAGAAAAAAGTAAGTACATAAAATGTCACAATAAACTTTATTAAGCACTGATACAAACATTACCCGAAGCGTTACAGGGTACGCAAGAAAATGGACCCTATTTGTAGCTTGAAAACAAACAACGGACATGTTGCAGTGGTCTCACATTCTTTAGGCAGCTTAAACCTCACTAAGACAGAGCTGGCGGTGGCGCAGTGGTAAAGTGATGGACTTAACAGGCGGGGAACGGAATGAGGGAGGTTCGAATCCCAGGGCATGCGGCTTGTTTTTGTCGTGTGCGCAGGTTGTTTTCTCCAACGCGCCTTCGATATTCCACCGGAGTGCGGCGCCGTGTTATAGGCGAGGAAAGCGGACATATCCCACCTATACAGAACCTATAATTATCGGCAAGTTTCATCGATTCGGTGCCTTTAAGTGCTTATAATGGCATACAAGCTATTAAGTATACTTCTTGCCACGTATAAAGGCTTTCATAGCAAAGAGTGCTGAAGTATAACTAGAACTTTAGCAAAAGCCAGAAAAAATAATTCTACATGTACAGTGTATGCATGTTCCATGAAAAATTATTAACTGAAATTAAACAACTTCGTCTTCTATGATTTAGTAACCCACTTATCCAAAATACCTTTTCTTGAAAATAAGTTTTACTTATCATCAGTTTTTTTAATTTGACTGCTTTCGAAGATACCCCAATATTTCTGTCTTACCCTGTGCAAGAGAATCTCGTGATACATACAACATGACTCCACAAAAAGAAACTAGGATGTAATTTAAGATCAATAAAAAGCCTGCTTGCAGCGCTGTGGATAAAGGCGTAAGAGGTCGCCGACTGCTTACTGTAATACATAAGATTGTTTAAAATTTCTTGAGCAATATAGAGGCTTATACGATTTCCTTTATGTTACCTCCGCTTACTATGAGTGTGAAAGAGGAAAATTGTTCATAATATAATTTTGCTTGTCCCTCCCTTAGTTAGTTAATTTGTTACCTATTTGTATTTAGTTGGTTAGTAGTTTGTACGACCGTAACGCTTTCAACAGTGTTGATAAAGGAAAATTAGGGCAGCTGTGAGGTGTCCTTGATATGGCCTGAGAAGGGAGTTAAGTTTAAGCTGCGTCTGCTCCCAGGTCTTAGGTAGAAGTTCACTGCCTGACTTGGAACATTTTTCACCCTTCGTATGCATGATACGGATCCGAGGGCAATGCTTTTGTTCTGTAGAATTTTTACAGGTTCTTTGATATTAGATATTAGTATTTGAAATGGGAAAATTAGAATGATACGGGCCTGAGATATCAGTGAAGATCATTACTTATGTGAAATTTCTACAGGTTTCAGCTCTAAACTTTTCTAGAGCTAACATGCATCTGAAAAGAGTGAAGATTATCGTAGAATTATCTTGTAAAGGCTAAATAATAGACACATATTGTCCAAGAACGCTAGCGCTTGTATGATTCTGTAGGATGTATGCAGCGCTGTGACTGGTGGAGGAATTAAGGTCAGGACGAGTGTTGTCGCAGCCGTTATTAAACGCTATCTGCGCGTCGCTACCTGGCTCGTCCGAGACATGTCGCATGCGCTTTATATACATAATAACGATATATCTCTAATAGACAGTAAGCAAATCAGCTTTGTTTAAATAATGCAGTGAATAGTTTATATGCATTGTTCCCAATATTCTACCTCAAAATTCATAACTATGGCGAATAAAAAATATGGATTTTCTTTGTACACTACCTATAATCGTACAACCTTTAACTCTGTATCCTTTTTGAATATGATATGACTAGCGTTAAGAGTTCTGTTGAGGTTCAGTTAGTCTGCCATAATAATTGGTCTATCTTCCTTAAAATAGATAGTAATATCATCATTAATGTCAAGTAAGTGGAACGATTGTGTTCTAATTAGTCGTAATTCCTACTATCATCAGGAATACTCTCCAATTGCACTCAGCTAATATTTAAAATTGCAGCGATAGGCTGAAGCCGAAAATGACAGATAATAAATTCTTCTGGATATTCCTTCACTGTTCACTACTGACAGTAGAATCCGTAACGCATTCAGTTTTTGTGATATAAATGTCTTTAGAGATGTAATGGATACTGAACTGGCCATAATATCTCAAAAGTTGAAAACACTACACACAGTATACTGGTGGACCTCATATACGGTGGGTAGGGGAAGTGGACAAAAGTATGTGTAGTATTGTGTACCTTATATGAGCAGGCACCTTATATCAGAAGTCTAGTTACCTTTAGTTCTTTTTTACTACAGACGTTAAAGTAAGGAAAATTTGCAAAGGTGAACTGCATCATAAATCATAAAAGCGTCAAAATACATACCGAAGTAATAAAAATTAAATAAATGGGTTACTAATATACATCCTTCCTATCGACCTGACTCGAGTTTCAAGTAGGTACCTTCTAAGAACATTGGTTACCAACCTAACACGGGTAACCCCTCGTATGAGTGCACCTTTTACGAGGTTCACCTAATACCATTATTGCTTATTTACTTTTGCTTCATTGAAATTAGGCGTAATTAAAAAGATATAATTAAATCGACAGACTTTTTAAATTCTCCTGACGATTTTGAAAACTTTTGATGTGAGGGGTCATTCAAAACAAATTCTTAAAAACTAGAAAAATGTAGGATACCTCACTTTTATAATACTAGAAGTAGACTTCATCGTTCAACAAGCTTGCAATTTTACTTCGGTTAACTCTTCTCTTTCTGTTAACACGTCCCTTAATATTTCTCACGTTTTCTTTTACGGTAAAGAAACCCTCTCGCAGTCATGGCTCGCAGTTGTCTCCCAGTCACACCTAAATTACGACTACGCTCACTTTCGGTTATTCATTTATGCCAAGTTTCTCTCGCCATGCACGAAAAGTACAAATGAAGAGGGACGATACATTGCAGTTTCATGTCGTATTTCATGCAATTCTCGAAGTTCTAATGACGAAGTTCAGGAATAACACTTCATCACCATTGAAGGGCGGAGACGCTTATCATCTGCAAGGATCAGCAGCTAGTAGTTATACGACTGTTCCAGGCTGAGACACCTGATGATATACTTAATGTGGGCGTCAGTCTAAATTACCTCCTTCGTAGGTTTATGATCGCTCCAATCATTTCAAAAGCTACAGCCTGAGATTTTTGTTTATGGCAGCAGATGCGGAACTTTTATTTTTGTTTGGAAACACATCGAGTTGGAAAAAATTCGTCTGATAGCTTAAAGAATAACTGTGGATTGTGGTTTGATAAAAGTGTGGACAACAGCGTTTTTTTTCTTCGAATGAAATTACTTTGACATACCTATAAAATACCGCTAGGCAACAATCAGGTGTCATCTACCAGCTCTTGCACCAGGAGAAAGGTGGTGAAGTGGCTCATTTTGTCGGTAACATTGGCATAGATAAAACTATGCTTCGTTCTACCTGGTAACTTGTCTTTTTAAAACTATAGGGCACTGTCAGTGATCACTAAGTTTCTCATTTTTTGTTTCATAACTTATGTGAAAAATGTAATAAAAAAAAGTGCAGCATAGGCCAATAATCGAAAAGTGCACCAGTGCGTCCTCCCAAAATTACGATTTAGTAAATTCACCGAAAAATTATAAGCAGGAGTCTGTGTTTTTGAGACCGTTCTCTAGCTCTACAGGCCTCATTACTGCATGTTGGTCCTTATTTGACTAAGTAATTGTTTCGTCAAAGTTTTTCGAATTTGCATCGGTACCTGTAACACTTCGTGCATGTATTTACCATAAATACAACATTCATTGGTCAAGGCTATTGTTGGAAAACACTTCCGTTTAGCACATTTTGGTGTCCTAAGTTTCAATGATTGTCTCACACCGATGACCTACACCAACGAATTTCGATTGGTTATTGACAACCAAATTTATATTATCACTATGAATCATTTGTTTTTCAAGGGAAGTTCTTATTTTAATTTGAAATCATTTTTTAATTTCATCAATCAGCGGCAGGACTTATCTGTGGTTTCCAGTGGGGCGTCAAACATTGTCAATTCTAAAGGCATGTTCGATTGGGCACTAATATTAAACTTTCGATGCTTGACTTGTTCAAAACTTGAGGCAAGTGCGCTGGCTTCGACCCGTTGACTTGAGTTTCAGGCATTGAACCTTAATCGGATCCCTAGAGACCTATAGAAAAGCGATCTTGCTTCGTAAATTGTAATTTTGAGCAGGCTCAACGTAAGCTCGTTGTTTCTAACACTGGCAACACGATTCAAAGTCACAAATTCAAATATTCTATCTGAAGTTTGGGATAAGTCAAGTTTCGAAGGCTTAATTTAGAGGCGAAATTAAATGTGCTCTAGCTATAAATATATACTTTTATTGCAGCATACGTAACTTTGTATATCAATATGTAAAATCGCGTCCTTTGTGACGGAATTATTTCAGTTCTAGTGGGCCAGTGAGTGAAAAGCTTCACTCAATAATCGATATATTTGCTTAAGATAGGCCGGTGCGGAATCTTTCCTCTTCTACGACTTGCTTCGTCATTTTCTTCATTGATCCTTTGTCTTGCTCTCATTCTTAGGTCCTCCTTCTCTGACTTGCCGTTTCCACATTTTCCTGCCCACGCTTTTCAGCACCTCTTATGCCCTTCGGTAACCTTTCTGGTTCGTCTTTCAGGACACAGTGTTGCACAGACGCTTCATTTCTCTCCATTGTTAGCAAGTATTTGTTTCATGAGACTGTAGTAGTCTCGGACTTCTTTTACGTACCCTATCCTCTAGACTCCTTCTTCTTAATCGTGCGTCTTCCATAATGAATGGAAGAAGTAAATTCTTGGGCAAAACACTGCAATAAACTTGAATGCAACTCCAGTCACCTTAAACCGGGTGTTGCAAAAAAAAAAAACTCTGCCAACTTTCATAGGTTATAGAGACACTCAAAACAAACCCTTTTTCATGAATACCAAAAATTCCAAAACTTGTTCGTTTCCGAGATATTGACATGTGTAACGTTGAGGGTAATCTTACAAATAGGAAATAAGTCTTTACGTTAATCCTAGTTATGCCTTTGAATCTGGCAATACAGCAGTTGCTTATGTTATGGCAACACTGTGTTTACAAATTACTTTACCGGACCGGCGAAGTGGTCCAGTAACATGGCCTGCTAGATCTCCCGACCTCAATCCACTGGATTTCTTTTTCTGGGGCCACATGAAAACTTTGGTGTACGGCACTCCTCTGCAGTTAGGATTTTATTTTGTTGCCAGGATCACTGTCGCAGCAGGCGACATCGCTGAAGATCGACAAATGTTATTTCGTGTTCAACAGTCCTTTCAGAGGAGGTGTCACGCCTGCACTGAAGTAAATGGTGGACATTTTGAACAGTTATTGTAATTGGTTGTAAAATTAATGTATTACATTTCTCTACACAATATTCTTTCAGTTTCCACTCTACTGTTTATTTGCAGCTGGAGTTGTATGTAGGTAGGCCTTCATTTAGTTGTAGTTTTAGGAAAGGTTTTGTTACAAATTACACATGTCAATATCCCGGAAACGAACAAGTTTTGGAATTTTTTATATTCGTGAAAAAGTGTTTGTTTTGAGTGTCCCTATACCTGTGAAAGTTCGGCAGAGTTTCTTTGCAACACCCGGTATATAATGCGAACGCACCGTAACCGTGATACTGTTTTTCAAACTCAGATATCTGCTTCATTGGAGTGCTGAAATTTTGGCCAATGAAGCGAAATCTGCTTCGTCAAGAAAGACAGTAAGTTAGAAGAAATAATAGTCTACTGCCCTTGAAAAATTCGTGAAAATTCGTGAGTCCTTCGCTGATCATCTGCCGAATTTATCCGTCGTGACCTGAGAGAAAAAAATGATAAAATCTGACTCCAGAAGCTGCAAATGTACTGTTTCGATTTCAAGAAGCGCTTCAAGCAAAAAGTGCGTTCAGATAAAGGGCTGAGGAACGCGCTTCTAGCACCTTCTGCATCCTGGTCATCGAACTCTATGAAATCGTAACTTAATAACAAAACCTGCAGCCTGGCCTTTTTTTCGCTTGTCTATTTCATCAAGATGCGGACATGAAATAAATAAATACACTAAGAGTACTAGAGTGACCGGGCGTCAAAATGACGGCAACTATTGCGCGTTGGCTTCATTCCTTTTGGTTAAAAAAAAAAAAACTTTAAGCAGTGATAGAAACCAACGAGCAATGGTATCGTAACTGCAGATGTTGGTAAATCAAACCGAGTAAAGTTGTAAAGATCAGAAGTGGACAGCGTCCTCTTCGCAGTGAAGACATTTTAGGATCAAAGAAAGAAGACCGAGGAGAATGAATAAAACAACGCAAACGGAAGTCAAATAAAAGAATGCATTTGGTACAGCTATGAAAATGCTTACTGCCAATGTACATGTGAAGCATTAAGAGCAACAGAGATCTACAGAAGAGAAGCTACTGTCTCTCATGCTCAGGTGAAAGATGTCGTGAAAACAGCTACCTTTCAAGTGGAGTGGTCTTCAGGACATGCAGTGTCTCTAGCATATTCAATGAACTTATCTGATGTACATTTGGCGTTCGAATTTCTTCAAATTTCATGCACTTGGTGATCAACAAATTAGTTTCTCCTATCTTATCCTTCAGATCAGAACGGAATGATCAACCAACCAAGCAAGCACGTAGCCAACCAACAACTAGGTAGTATTATAAGTATAGTGAATTTGCAGAGTACGGTACTGTGAAACAGTAACACTTTGTGTAATACTGCAATATTTTTGAAGATATGTTCGTAATTTTTATGATTATGTTTTTAACGAGATTGTCTCTCTGTCTTTCTATTTCTCCGTCTCCGTCTATCTTAGTAGCGTAAGTCACAAAGTTATGGACTGATTTTTATGAAATATTCTGGAACTGTTGGATTTGCAACTAAAAAGAAATGACTATACTTTGCGTTGATCTGTTGGTTCTTCGGTTTGTTTATACCTGTATTTGTCAAAATGTTTGTCGGTAACATAACTCAAAAAGTTCAGAACGGATCTTCATGAAGTTTGTAAGAATTGTTAGAAATATTAAACACACAAATATCCAACGTTTGGTAGTGATCGGTTTGCTAGTTTGTGTATCTGACTACTGTGTGTCGAACTGTTTGTAAGAACTTAACTCAAAAAGTTGCGGAGGAATATTCATGAAATTTGCAGGAATTGTTAGACGTGTTAAGAAGCTCAAATGACCGAATTTTTATGCTGATTGTTTCTTCCTTTTGGATGTCTGACGGATGTTAGTCGAGCTGCTTATAAGAACCTAGCTCAAAAAGTTACTGTTAGATTTTCAAGAAAAAACTGACGCTGTTATTACTGTCAAAACGAACAAATGATAAAACTAGAGCACTCTGAGAGCGCATACCTCCGCCAAGCAAGGCAACGTATTAAAAAAATTCAAATTGGCTCTGAAACCATGATTTTCATTGTATCAACTCCAAAATCTAATCATTTGTGCCTTTTAATAGTAATAACAGTTTGTGCTCTAACACCTTGTATCGCTCGTTCGATTCCCCATGGCACACGAGCTCTTTGCAGATCTTGGTGTGCTGACTCGGCAGTTGTGTGTGCATGCTCGGCGCCGTGGCGGAACTGCTTTCCTCAGNGACTGCGACTACACTTGCTCGTCTGGGGCCAGTGGGCCTATACCCGCAGCACAAACCAGTGCATGTGGGTTTCCCAGGTGAGGGTGTGGTCTAAGTTGACTTTACCTTTACCTTTATGCTGCTAACAAACGTTATGACAAACATGAGTCAATCATACAAAAGAACCAACCAATCTGCACCGAAATTTAATCATTTATGCCTTTTTATATTACTAACAACTATTATAAATTTCATAAAGATCCATTCATTATTTTTTTTGTTTATTGCGCTAACAAGCATAAAATTGAAATTAGTGACAAACGATCGAACGAACAAACGGATCATTATCCAAATTTGGTCATTTATTCTTCGTTATATACCTAACAGTTCATGTGAATTTCATAAAAATCCTTCCGTGACTTCTTGAGTTATGGATTGAGAAAAATAAGACAGACAAACAAGCGGATGGACGGATATTCACCAAAAGTTAATCATCTGTTCCTCCTAATATGCCTAACAATCCCTGTAAATTTTGTCCAAATCGGTTAATAACTTTTGAGTTATGTTGGCGACAGACAGATAGACAAATAGTCACACAGACAATCACGACGAAAACATAACCTTCTTTGGCGGAGGTAATTACAATGATGGCAAAGAGAATAGCCTAGCTCCATGTCTAATTTGAGTTTTTCGTTAATATTGCTTGTTTTACGGAGGTATGCGATCTCAGAGTACTCTTCTTAGTTTGAGTTTTATTTTGACGAACATCAAGTAAAACATA
The DNA here is from genome assembly GCA_001587735.2 of Parhyale hawaiensis. Classification (NCBI taxonomy): domain Eukaryota; kingdom Metazoa; phylum Arthropoda; class Malacostraca; order Amphipoda; family Hyalidae; genus Parhyale; species Parhyale hawaiensis. The sequence continues at coordinate 5,510,823 of LQNS02278078.1, read as the reverse complement.
TCATCAAACACACGAACGGAAGAACCGATCACCACTAAAATTTGGTCATTTATGCCTCTTAACATTTCGAAAAATTCCTGAAAATATCATGGAGATCCATTCATAATCTTTTGCGTTATGCTCTGACAAACGTGAAAAGAAACATAGAGACAAACATCTACTATATAATAATTCACGTCGTGTTTTTATTTATTTATTTATTTATTT
>LQNS02278078.1:5495116-5510291 GCA_001587735.2 Parhyale hawaiensis | reverse complement strand
AGGAAGCCAGCGGGGGTTTTCCTGAAGGGCTAACTTACTGCCGTCATTTATCGCACACGTGCACCAGTCATTAATAACCCAATATGCCGTCATTTACAATGACGGCTCGGGACACTAGTACGTAAATATAAACGGACAGACAGATCATCATAAACGTTTGTCAGTTACCCTTCCTATCATTCCCAGCAATTCCCGTAAATTTTATAAAGATCGGTTCATATTCCTGTCAGAGCTATGTTACCAAGAAAAGCGGGCAGACAAGCAAACAAACGGTTAGACGGATCTTCACTAAAAAAGTTAATCATCCCTCTGTCGAGATACATTGAACTTAGAGTTGCATTGAGGATCAACCATGTAGGGGCCCTTGGATTTATAGCAATTCTGATGATTTTCCGCTCTGCTCACGTAGACAGCATCCGCTTTTTGCGACGTCCACTTTATTCCTGACATGACCTTCTGCTGCGCGCTTCTTTATAGCGGCTCCAACTGTTGACTTTGGGAGTTGCAACTTGGAGGCATTCGCGTATCCTTAACAGATGTCTACCCTACAACTATTATATGCAGAGTTACGCCACCCTTCTCAGTGTTTGTCGGATGTGGCCACCGTAGATTGGTATTTTCTAGAACCTATCATCGATCGATGGGTATAGTTTGTCATAGGCCGTATCACTCACACAGTTCGAACGATCTGTAATATACTTTATAGACAAATGACAGACAAGAAACGTTAGTGAAAGTATTTAGATCTACAGATATTTCTGGAAAAATACAGATATTTCGCTCCGTCTCGACAACCTGGCAACACTGGGTCGTCGTTCGAACGTGTGGACGTGACTTCCAGGCTTCAGCTTAATATAGGCCTAAAATACAGGAGTAAACTCCTCTTTATACACATATAACAATACGCTATGTGGGCCATGACTTAGGTAGGGTTGTAAGAGCTTTGTGTTGAAATACAATAGTGATCCGACAATTCGTTTAAGAATAATTAGCGAAAAATAGTGTACCATGGCCAGTGTAAACCATAGTAGGTCACAATAGGTTCAGTTAGGTTAGATGGTGAAAATCGGGTAAAAATTTCAAAAAAATAATAAAGGTTTACCATAACTGTATAAGGTAAATGCATTAACTTGAACAGCGCTGTAATATTGGCGCAACTGAAACTTAGCTCAAAAAATGAGTTATTACATTAGTTTTAAAAATTGTTTCTTGTTAGAGTGTGCTACAATACTCCTAAGGATGTGAGTGTGCCCATCCTCTTCTGTGCGAAGTACAACACTCGCAGTCCCATAAGAGACTCCAAGTGTTATTTAAATTTAACTATGCCCTCGAGACGTCTTTATTGCCCAACGTTCTTCTCACTGACTATCTCTCATAATATAATCGTCCGCCTCTTTTTCAGTCTGTTCTTCACTTCTTCCTAATCCCAATATACTGTTGGTATTATGTCTCCTAATTTGCCATCGCCAGATTCCTTATTCTTTCTTTTAACCGTTGGTCGTATTTCAATATAAAGCTGCAACGAATTTATCACTAAACTGAGTATGGGTGAATGCATAAAACATGTATGCTTTAGATGCACATATTGTATTAACCCTACTTACATCTTCATACACTATATGTATTATCGATATAACAGAATCAGTTCCAGGTGTATGATAGCAACAATATTACAGATGTATTCAAAACATCATTTTACGAGCTTATTAAGTGAAGAATAGGCTGTTGCCGATGTTAGTATTGGGCTATATAGTCCCAATAAACATCGTTTTCACTTCACAACTAGAGAGCACTCGATCTGAGAACGCATACCTCCGCCAAGAAAGGCATCTGTACGAAAAGTTCAGATTGGTTCTGAAACCCTGATTCTCTTCGTATCAGCACCAAAATTTAATCATTTGTGCCTTTTGATAGTTTGTTAATTTGTGTAATTTTTTTGAAGATCCGTTCATAACTTTTTGAGTTATGCTGTTGGCAAGCATTATAATAAACATACGTCAAACACACAAACAGACCAACGATTATCACCAAAATTCATTCATTTATGCCTTCTAACAAAACTAACAACTCATGTAAATTTCATAAAGATCCATCCATAACTTTTCTGAGTTATTGTGCTAACAAGCATAGAATCAAACACATCGACAAAAAGTGACAAATTAACGAACATAGCATCATAAAAATTTGGCCATTTGCTCTTCGTATTATACCTAACAACTCATGCAAATTTCAAAAAAATCCGTGCATAACTTCTTGAGTTGTGGCGTTCAGAAAAAATAGGCAGACAGGCAACAAACAGATGAACGAATTTACACCAAAGTTAATCACGTGTTACTGCTATCATGCCTAACAATCTCTGTAAATTTCATAGAGATCCGTTGATAACTTTTTGAATAATCTTGGTAATAGTCAAATAGCCAGACGGACAGACAAACAGGACAAAAACAGAACTTCCTCGATGGAGGCAATTATTCTCCTGGCTATACCTTACTTTCTGTATCTTCAGATAAGTCTAGATGATGTCATACACGTGATGGTTGCCACCAGTTACACTCTGAGTTGCTTCGTTCTTGGTTTCCTTCGCATGGTTGGAAGTTTGTGATCCCCGGGAGCACAAACACGGACCTTGTATGCTAAAGAAACGAATTAGATTTCTACCATAATTTGGGGGTACAATGATGCTAAAGTTTCCACATGTTTGGGATTTCCACAGGCCATGTTGTCGTCAGGATTATGCTATCTATGCATAGGGGAAAAGTGTACATGATTCTTTACCCAGCGAGTCGTGCTGATGCGTATAACAGCGGCCTAGGGTAAATACTCTATTTGATACTGATACTACAATCAACAAGATGATATCACGCAAGGTTGGGCAAGCTACAATGAATACATCAAAACTAGTGGCCCATGCCGTCATTATAAATGACGGCAAAAAATTAACACTTCACCAAAACCCCCGCCGTCTTGTGGGCTTCCTCATTTTTCCCCTATCTAATACTGAAGAAAAACTAAGGTTCCATGAGTTGAAATTTTTCGCCTTTTGAAATCTGAATTTTCTCCTATCTTATTAGTTCTATTTTTCCCCTATCTAATACTGAAGAAAAAGATTGCAAGGTACCCAACTTTTTTTTTCGCCGAAATAAAATTGCAAGGTACCCCACTTTTTTTACATTTTGAAATCTGAATTTTTTCCTATCTTATTCCCAAAGAGCGTGACAGGAAAGATATAAATATATAAATAAATAAATAAATAAAAACACGACGTGAGTTATTATATAGTACTGATGGGCAAAAAAGCTTTGTAATTATGTGCCTAATATATACGGCATATATGAATTGTGTGTTTGTTCCATCAGACTTCTGCAAAACTTGCAGAGACTGATGAAGCAAGCACACACAGCCATTATATTGATATTACTCTTTCATCTGCCGTAGCTCTTGCTGTCGTTGAAAATACAGCTCTAGACGTATGTATGAAAGTAGTCATTGGTTTGTGTGTGTATCATCTGAAAATCCAGAGGCAGACGAGTAGTCCGGATAAAAAAATTCAAAAGCTAGTTTATAGAAAATTGACTTTCGTATAAATGGCTGAGTTCAGTAATTGTATTAGTACTCGTGCTACATTATACAAATTGTGAACTCGAGTGAAACGTCTTCACGGATTCGTAAAACTCTTGCTCACTATTTTTTTATTATTTTTTATTTAAGTCCAAAGACTGCACACAACTCCAAGATAAACGCCAAATATACAAATATCCCAAGGAGGACAATATGCGCTACAATAATCAACTTTACGGCAAATTTGAACGTGTTAGTTCGTTACAGCGCACGGCAGCCCTTACGTTTTGCTACAAAAAGTGTCTGTAAATCTCATTAACAACATTTTTTTTAACATTGGTTTGCTTCTTTCTCTTGGAATTGCGGTGCAACCGCCAGTAGTCAGTGCAAATAATTTAGTGGTTTTTCCTATTTTTTATATTTTTATATGATTATTACGGTGAAGAATACGTATGAATTTTTATAGCCAGATCGACAACAGACTAGAAATAAAATATAACCAAAAATCCTATGAAAATAGTTTCAATCTATCGCAAGAAAGGTCATCTAACAACTAGGCTACTAGCTGGAAAGCTTAGCGCTAAAAAGTGATTTTACTGCATTTTACGGCGATCCTAGTGACAGCCATCCGTTAGTGGCTTTCTTCTATTGCTATTCTTATTTGGCGGTAATTAAAGTCTTTGAAAATGTTGTAGGTAGCAAAATATAACGACATGCATTTGCATTTCGATCTTTTTGAGCGAGAGATATAAGAGTAATCTTTTATCTTCATTAGGAACAGATATCTAAACCATATTATTTATTACTGACAGAAATATCCCACTGAAGAAATGGATTGGCTTTCCAGAACGCAGGAATGCATAAGAAATATTTAAACTCTTGAGTTTTGTCAAGGCTAGACCTTCTTATTACCTCTAATTGATTTAAGTGTTAATTTCTTTTCGACCGCAAGAAAGTCTGAGCTACTGCATGAGAACGATGCGGTGCGGCACTGCTGCTATTTTGTCATAACTTTTTAATAATTCTTAAGAGAGCGAAAGAGTAACTGCTCTGTGTCGAGCTCACCTTTATAGTAGCTATAATTTTTTCATTAAATCTGGCCTGAAGAGATTTATAATGACCGCGCTGTTACCAGTGACCTATGCTTTACGATGAGCTAAATTTCCAGCCGAGGCTCTAGATGCGGTGTTGCAACGGCCCATAATGCTTGGCATTCTTGGCAGCGCCTACAGTGTACGCAACACGGGTGCGGTTTCTTGCGCCGTACGTGTATAGGTATTGCTGCACATAGAGCAGACCTGACAAATTGGTGTTCAGATTGTCCCAAATGTATATAGGGAGTTCTTTGCTATGTGCCCAGCGTAGGCAACAAAGACACTGTTCAGTGCCTCGTGTGCTCTGCAACCCGTACAACAGATATGAAAACTAAGGCTGGGGCTCCACAGAAAGCAACAAGCGACGCAGTGCGATTTTTACGGGATTCGTGTTGCAGCAATGCACGGGTGTCGCGAGGAAACCAAGTTGCAGCGGTGGGGGCAGCAGACTGCTGTACCCTCCGTTACATTTTGTCGTGCTACAAGTTTATCTCGCTGCACGTCACTTGTCTCGCCGGTGGGGCCGCGGCTTATTGATTTTATGTAATGAGCGGTAGCGTTAAATTCCATCGTGTGAAATAATTAATCTGTGGAGTCGAAAATCTCGGCGTCTTATAAGTGAAAACCAGCTTCCTCATAACACTGGATCGCCTGAAAATGCGAAGTCTTCTACGCCGCGCATAGTCTGAGTCTGTTGCACGCATCATGACATAGCTCGCTGTACACGCCTGTTGTTCCAGTAAGGCCAATTTTTGCATTTGCTACTGCGTTTGCCCTTATTTCATATGTGAGAAAAATCATTGTCTAGGATGAAATAAATCATTGAGTAATTTTTTTTTCTATAGTCACATGCGCTTTACAATTTCAGTTTACAAACCAGAGCACTCTGAGAGCGCATACCTTCGCCAAGCAAGGCAATGTTAACAAATAATTTAAATTGGTCTTGAAGCTAGGATTCGTTTCTATCATCAGCAAAATTCGGTCATTCGCGCCTCTTGAGACTATTAAGAGTTTTTGTGGTTTTCTGGAAGATCCATCCGTAACTTTGTCACGTACATACTGACAAACACTGAACAAACATTGATCAAAAATACAAACAAACAGACCCATCATCCCCGAAGTTGGGCCATTTGCGTTTCTTTACATTTCTACCTCTTCCTGGAAATTTTATGAAAATCCATTCAGAACTATTTGAGCTTTGTTGCTAAAAAACATTCCGATAAACAGTAGTCAACCACACAAACGGACAACCTGATCATCATTAAAATTTAGTCATGTATATCTCTTAACGTTTCTAGTAATCCCTGGAAAGTTTAGGAATATCCGTTGGTAACTATTTGGGTGATGTTGCTGACAAACATAGAGTCAAACACAAAAACAAACAAACCAACAGATCATCAAAAAATTTAGGTCATTACTTTTCGTAACATACCTAACAATTAGTATAAATATCATGAAAATCCGTCCGTGTCTTTTTGAGTTATAAGACTAACAAAAATGAAGTAGACACATAAACGATCAAAAGGATAAACGGATCTTCACCAAGAACTGATCCTCTTAGCTTACGAAACAATCCCTGTAAATTCGTAAAGATCCGTTTCTAACTATTCGAATTCTCTTGTAGACAGACAAAGAGACAAAACTACAAATAAAGAAACTCGACAATAACATAACCTCCTTGGCGAAAGTGGATGTAAGCATAACACGACCGAGGATACGTATGGATGTATGCAGTAGCCATACCATGCTGCTGCAGCGTTTCTTAACTTTACTTCCGCGAATATTATTTTTTTTTCGCGAACGCGTCAATACTCTGCACACTAAGCGAGCTATTTTGTTGCTGTCGTACCGTCTCTTACAGGTATTTGCGTCTGACGTACCATGAGGAATGGTAAACGTCGCACTAGGTAATAATTTTCTGCATATGAAACTAGAGTGCGTGCGTTGTCAAAAATGCAAGCAAGGAATTTGCAATGACCCTTCTTCATTAATCATGCGTTCGTTACTAAAATACTTCAATAGGATATGATACAATGGTCAACAAAAAATAATAAATTGTCATAAGGCATGAGTGCTCGCTGTTTCAATTCAACCGAGCAGCAAACCCCTTCCTTCCCTTACATGGCATATGAAAAAAAAAAACAATTTACATTAGCAAGCAGTGATACATTACTGTATGCCTCACCGTGTATCCTGTATATTCAATGATACAACCTTGGTAAATCTATGTTTCTGGGCTGATGCGTTAATTGTTTCGTGAAAGGAAGAAAGCGAGCTGGAAAAAAATAGTTGCTGGGTCTACTCCACTCTAGTACAGTTGCTCCTCTGTGCTTCATTCGTCATCTAGGAGGTCTGTTCATGTAATACGTGGACTCATGTCATAATACAAAATGTAGTTTATTTGTAAGATTCAGCTCTGGGTTCCCTTCAATGTACTTTCCTCCCCAAAACATGCACTTATACATGCACGGTTTTCCACTTGTTGAAATAGTCCTGGCACGCTTCTGTTGGAAAGTCCTTCAGCTCCTTCGTTGCATTTTCCTCAATCTCGGGAACCGTGTAAGATCTTCATCCTTTCAAAGTTTTTTTTTTAGTTTGGGAAAAAAGAAAAAAGTCGCAAGGCGCACAGTCAGGTGAGTAGGAGGGGGGGGGGCACAGTGATCGAGTGTTTGGCCAGAAAGACCCGAGTTCTGAAGGCTGAATGGTATGAGGCGCTGTCGTGATAGACATGATGGTGGACCGGCGACTGGCCAAACGCACGATTAACTTGTTTCCGCACCTCTATTCCCCTGACCGTGCGCCTTGTGAGTTTTTTCTAGTTTCCAAACTCAAAAGACCCTTGAAAAGCACACAATTTGACAAGATTCCAGAGATCACAGCAAATGCCAAGAAGGAGCTAAAGGACATTGTGAGAGAAGCGTACCAAGATTGTTTCAACAGGCGGAAACACCGCTGGAACGAAAGTACTTTGAAGGGGACCCAGAGCCGTAACTTCTAAATGAACTACATTTCCTATTATGAAGTGAGCCTGCATGTTATTGGGACAGACCTCGTATTCAAGTTGCACGTCGTGAACTGAGAGCAAATGTAGCGACAAAGGTCGGGAGCAAGTAGTAAAAAGTCAGACTCCATGAAAGCGCTAAGAGAAGCTGTAAATGTTTTCTTCGTTTGGATTTCAACGTTAGCTGATCAAGAAGTGTCTACAATTATAAGGATATCCGAGTTGGCCATCTTCTGTAACGTTGTCTAATTTTTGCTTGTCGATCTCTATCAAAGCCCAACGTAATTACAAAATCTGGAAACTGGTCTCGTTTATGCCTATTTCGTTAAGAGCGTAACTCGAAAGATACAAATATATAAACATACAGATATACGCAAATAACGAAAGAAAAAACGGTGTTATTATGTTGCCTTGAAAAAAGTACTTGTTAAAAGAAACCGGTCTTTCTAGGATGTAAAAGGCGTAAATTATACCTACTGTATATCCTATCTTTTATAGTTTTCGCCTTACAGGTGTCCTAAACGTGTGCGCTACATAGCGCGCCGCCCTGTGTTGCTGCGGCCCACACCAGAGGGCACTCATCTGCCTAGAGTACTACATCTGTGGAGAAAGCTTACAGCGCGGTACTTCAGAGCTTCATGTTGACTTTGTTGCTTTTTGACTTGTTAAGCGATGAATAGACTAATTAACTGTAGCTGCCACAGGCAATATTAATGCAGCACACTGGTCAACAAAGGTTTTGTCCCAGAAACAAAAGGCACTGAATTTCGGCTGCTGATATCAAACATATTTTCGGAATTTCTCTAGCATGTATAGTTTTTTTTGTTATAACACATTGAAATTTAACCAATTATAGCTTATAAAAAAGGCTAATATTTGAGTGAGATATCTTTGACAATGTAGAATCATGTGATTTTCGACTGTATTTTATTTCTAAGAGATCTTTTTCTAGTGTTAAACAGTAGTCAGCTGACATTGAAGAACTCCACTTCCTTTGAAACCTGGTTTCCATAGTCAAAATAATTTGGTAAAACCCCTCATAGTGCTTTTTACTGACGGCGCCAAGAAGTTCATGTGAGAAATGGATTTTTCGGCCCATATTCCATCCCCCAGTCGGAAATAATGGTTGTGATTATAGTAGAACAACTATGATTATGGTCGAGATCTTGGTTATTTACTATCGATATATCCTCCATATACAACCATTTATGGGGTACATTAGGGTAGAGATGTGTCACAACCTTCGACCATATTGCCAACCATAATTTCCGACCATAAATACCCAATTACAACCATAGTAAACCGTAGAAAACACCATTTACGACAAAAATCGACTGTGTTCAGCGAATGATACACCTATATTCTACCAAGATCAACTTGTTCAACTATTGACTTTGTTTGGTAATGATTACCTGATTATGCAAAAAAAGGCAATTTATACGTGCGAGTTAGGCCAGCAGCTCAGAATGGTGAAAGTCTCGAAACTTCAGGACGATGCTATGGAGCAGGAGCTTGAACCAGTGTGAGCAGTTAACACAAGTTTATATACAACTTCTTTCAACTATAAGCTGGTATGCAGCTATACAACACAGTTCAAAGGAAGTTACCAGTTGATGAATGAAGTTTGGCCGTACCCGTTGTCAGGGTGCGTAAGGCCAAATCTATCATGAAACTTGGCATTGCTTTCCATAGAGCTAGTGGGAATAATTTATTCTTGAAACTTTACAGATGTAAACTGAAGGAACACAAAAATAGAGGGAAATATTTGATCAAAGATTGCAATACTGTTTTACAAGGGATACAACAAATAGATAGAAATGATGGGTAACTACGCAAAACTGGTAGAGCGTTAGTAAAATTTAGATACGGTAGATAAAAATAACGTCAAGGCAGTTAACGTCCATACATACATACCTTGCATTTTTTTTGCAATTCGTCGGCAGGAAAGAAAAAACTGAAAATGTGCACAATCTTTCCACTATAATGTGAATTTTTAGATGTTTCGTATTCAAACTTTTAGTCGTACAATATTATTTTGGTCGATTATGTTGATGATTCTAGCCATATTATAATGACAACCCCAGCATATTCTTCCCCAAATAATGGGAGGAATTCCACTCATGATCGTACGTACGGAAATCTGTTGATAACGTACCTGGTTATACTCTAGCATATGCTCTCTAACATCCATGTACTACTATCTACTATATATAGTCTTCATACATCCATGTACTACCATCGACATTCGTTTTCTGACCAATCTTAACCAACCAATATTGCCTCCACAAATATCGACCTAAATATAATAAAATCAACGTTATGTTTTGGTCGACATATCTACCATATTGCTTTATCATCCATAGTCGACCTTAATCTCTCATACACCACTATATTCTACCATAATTACAACCAATATCTCCGACTGGGCTAGGGCCTCTTAGCATGAGGCTAGCCGTTTCACAGTTTCATCATATTTGTGTGCTTTAGGATTTCCCAAAAACTGCACAAACTTACGGAAATGACATCCATGCAGCTTTCTCAATATGTATCAACTCGTTTCCATAATTCATGTCATTCGTCACTCCGCTAATCTGTGGATCAACTTAAATACCCTTCTTTGATTTATGCATCACGTACTTTTGAAAACTTACGTGTCAAGATGTGAATCTTTTGTCGGTTCTATACGTACCGTTAATAAAATTTTTCATCACGGGTCAACACAAATTCTTCGCTGTCACTGATGAGAGCGCGGGCCCTCTAGTACCTACCTTTTGTGTCACACTCTCCACTAATGGATAGAAGAAATTGTAGGTTTGACTTCATATATCAATAATTTCACCCGTATCATATCAACCTACCGCTTTTCATTTTTTAACTAGCTGGACCCGTGAAACTTTCACGGCTTTGTAAGGCCTTTCAGACAGACTCGTGAAGCTTTCAACACTGGGACTTGATGTGTGATATATTAAGTCCATCCTCTTGGTTGATAATATCATCAATTCCCTGCAATGGAGTAGCCAGGGGAGGATCGTGGGGGACACAGTCTGTCCCTAAAAAGTTACACGCGCCCCTCACTGGAAATGAGGCCTTGGAAAAAATGTACTGCTTAGGGCCTAGCTTTTATGTCTCGCTGCCCCCCCCCCCCTTGAATTTTGCTAGCACTCCTAGTGCCCACCCCCACATGGAAATTTTCCAGGTCCTTACCCTTTCATTCAGAAGAGCCCAGGGGCATAAAAATTATTAAAAAGACCTTGCCCAGCTGCACAGAACTGCTGACGTATGATTGGATCCGTGGAATATTTCTTAAGTTAGCAGCACCAATGAAATTTTCAAGCTATGGTTTAAGGCGCTTCAGATAGATCAGTGAAACCTTCGCATTGTACCATGGCTATTTCCCGTCAGCATCACAAACAACACCGATATTCGATGTATGATATCTTATACGACCAGCCTTTTTGCTGATAATTACTGAAGCTGCCCATGTCTAAGTGGCCCGTGGATTATGTTTATAAGTCCCTCTGTCTAACTAGACCCGTGGAATTCCTTTGGTAGTAAACCACGGTACAGGTTCCCCAAAATTTATTCCTAAAACTTTCGGGAGTATACACAATTAAAAAGACCTGGCCTGTGGCCGAGAGATTAGTCACCAGCCGTATCACAGATACGCCAGCTTCCTGAATTCAATAAAGCGCAAAACAATGAAGAATGAACGACGAAAATCGCCCATGTATTTGCCTCTCGCGTTAGCTGTAGCACAGATATCGGATTTCGCAAGTAAGGCCAAATGCGAGTTGAACAGTGAATTCAGGCGTAACACACGAAGGAAGGAACGAACGAAGGAACAACGCTATTAACATAATAGAAGATACTTTTTTACAACATTCTAATCGCTTTGCTGGTTGGTAGGTGACGACATTTCTATTTCAGCCAGTTGCGTAGCCATGATACGTCACGGATAAACAGAAAGCGTTGCACAGTTCGTTTACAGAAGGGTAGTGTTGTGCACTTTTGATCCGGAATTTGAATGAGTGACTGATTTAGGATAATTCCTACACTTGGCCCAATAAGGCAAAATCAAAGCACGGTCTCACGTTCTGGAGAAGTGAAGCCTAATGGGTGAGCTTAGTGGATTCACAGCTCCACTCGCTAAACTTGACTATCGATAATCTCCGTATTTGTTTGCAATCAATCGTTTTCATAATGAATTTAGCTTAACCTAGCAGGAGAGGCTATTTTCTGACCTACAGTTCAACATTACATTTTTCGCTATAAAAATTCTACAACAAAACTTCAGTCTCTAATGTTTAAGTTGAATCAATGCAGTATGAAATGATAGTGACCTCTTTCCAATATATTTTAATATTCTATAAAAAAAGGTCCTGTAACAGAATATATTGAAGAAGAAGAACTTCTCATCGTAAATTACGACTGACTCAGACTGAGCAGCCGCGGAAGAATATTTAAATTGCCGTCTGATATTTTTTCCCGCAATTGAATTAGTTGGCGATAAGCCTGTGAAGCGTATCGTAATGAGCTGGCGTGTCCAATTAGTTGGGTTGATCGAGAGCAGTCTTGCAAATTACGGAGCGCTCATGTCCGATGTATAGCAATGAGATATCAGCAATGCGCTAACTGTTTACATGTTTCGGGTCCTGCCTCATTGGGAAGTGGCCCGCCCACCAGGCGCTGACCTAAAATGAAACTAAGACAAGTTAACTTTTGCATTATTTTGTTAGTGACGAGCCCCAGTCAATAATCAATGATAGAGTAATAGCATCCACTCAAACACTGACAAGCTAAGCTTTCACTTGTTATAGGAGAGTAAAATTGCCTGTATATACGGGTGAGTAGGGAAGGCAGCACCATAGAAGAGTAGTATCAGTGTGATCTGTAAACCAAAATAGCATCCACGGCTACCCGACCAGCTGGTATATTGACATACAGTAAGGCATCTTTCAATGTTTTGTCACTTGGAAGACTGTACGCATCCACAGGGGTGAGCTGAACTTCGATTTTCGGAGTAATGTTTAAAATATTTTATTCAGTAAAGACATATTTCTAGTGTTTAGATGGGCACGTGTTGGAACAACGAGCACATCTGAGGCATAGGGGCACATTGCACGGCTTCATGTATCGAAAGTCTTCTCATCGACAGGCCGTTTGCGTTGTAGGACATTTTTTTTTCTCCAAATGCCTGACACAGCACATGTCAACAGCCGCCGAATTAGGCTAAGCTCACTCGACCTGACCTGTCCGGGACTTCTGACATACGTGTATGCTGGCTGCACACTGTTATATCAGGAGTTAGGCGTTAACCCTTTGTTGACTATCCTCAAAACTTCAAAAAACTTAGTCATGCCCAGTAAGACAGTTTAAAACCATCTGAATCATAACACATGTTGCTGCTAACACTTGCAACACGATTCAAACTGGCGATAACAATGTTCCTGTCTAATGTTCCCGTAATGAAGCAGAGTGCGCTTCATTTTACCTCACCAATCGATGATATCTCTGCATATCAGGACCGGGTTGGGTGTGATGTGACTGACAACTTATAGCTAGCCACGGGCACAGCTCTCTTACAGCATGAGTGTAATGCTTGGACTGATCACTGTAGTCCCTCAGTGCCAACTGTACACAGTTGTGCCCGTTACATTCAGTGATTTAGCTATGAAAAGTGATGTTTCATTCAGAATTAATCCCTGTTTGTACATGTTATGTCTATTTATTTGCTTGCTTTTATTTGCCGTCACAAAGGCTCCTACACCTTTGTATCGACAACTCTTTATCGGTCATAATAACTGCTATTTTTCTATCGCAGAGACATGAGGACAAGTGGCTCCCTTCTACATGATAGCCAATCTTAGATGATAAGTATCTGAGTGATGTCATTGCAAAAAAAAAAGGCAGAACATCACTATCCTCTTTCTCCTGATACAGAAAGCAAGCCTAATTAAGTAACTTCTTCTATTTAGTAAAAAAAACTTCAACTGTAGCTCCTCATCGTAGGACTAATAATATTGTGCCCGTATAGAACTGCCGAGTTTAAGTCATTCGAATAACCAGGTGCTGTATATTTTCAACACTAACATCACACAATTAATGCGTAAAGAATTAAGTCGTGTCGACTCAGATATTTTTGCTGTCAGTACTCCGAATGTTATAGTATACAAATGCGTAAACTTGTATATGAGTATATTCGTTACACTTGACTATAGCGGTTATTAAAAACTAGCAGATACGACTGTCAAAAATTACGGCTAAAAATTCACATCAGCACGTCATCAGTGTTCATGCTTGTGGTCATGATATACGAGTACTGAGAATGTACAATTTGTTGGTGTTGGTCGCTTGCTTAGCTGACTGGTTGGTCGATTGGTTGAGCTCTGTCTCCATCTAAATTAAGGATTAGGTAGGATAGTTAACCCTCTTCAGAGCCCACTTCTCCTTCAGCTCTGACCACCTCTCATAGTCATCACTCTCAGCAGCCTTCCACCATCACCTCTAGAATCTCGGATTTTCATCATATCCACAAAGCAGACTGGTGCTGCCGCCCCTCTCCCCTCCCATCTCTCTCTCTCTTCTACTTCGTCGGGTGAACTTTTCTTCCCGATGGTTTTACTCCAGGCCGGCCAGCATCACAGTTCGGCGAGTAAAGTAAACGACGATTTTGTCCCAAACTTTCCCCACCAAGCCTGCGCTCTGGCCAGTGAGATGGATGGAGCTAAGGCAGTTAACCCTCGAGATCTCTCCTAGGCCATCGAGAAGAATTCGGTGGAGACTGCGGAGTGCTCTGATCATCGCACGCACAATAACTTAGTGGCTGCGCGTGCTCTGTGTTAAGGTGAGGCCCGTCGTATTTGTATTTAAGCCACTAGGTAGAAAAACTATATTCTTTGCTGAATTGAAGTCTTCTCACATTCAAGGCTTGCATTCAACCTAGAAAATAGCTTTCCCATGTAATGGCTTTCAAAATAAATACGACAGGTCCCTAACAGGGAGCACGAGCAGCCATCTTGATAACGGAGGATAACGCTACTGTCACTGAAGAAACTTCCCGAGTCTATTGTACTCTAATTGTTGTTTAGCTGTCGGATCAAACAAAGCAGAAAAATAATGGGCTACTGATCAACATCCACGGGTCTTGTAGTAGTGCAAAGACACCGGACACACTGACAAAAAATTGAAACATGTAAGGTTATGAAGGGCTAAATTATCTGTAAAGTGTGGAAAACTGAGGTTAGAACATTGCAGGAAGTACGGTAGTATCTCTACGTGTTTAACAAGACCCAAATGCAAATTTTTTGTTGACAGAATCAATGTAAATGCAATGGTGAGGTGAAGAGGTTAGACTAGGTGTGTTAAGGTAGACGCTGTTTGCCAGGCGGACTTTCCCAGTCAGAAATTTTTGGGTGAAGCACCGGTAATTATCAGCACTTATAGACACCGAATCGATTAAACTTGCCGATAATTATAGGTTCTGTATAGGTGGGATATGTCCGCTTTCCTCGCCTATAACACG
>LQNS02278078.1:5475007-5485236 GCA_001587735.2 Parhyale hawaiensis | reverse complement strand
AAAATTGCTTGGCTGCTACCCTTGAAAAGCGGACATAACTGCGCAGCCGTTGCGCAATTACTGCGGAGTTCGCGGGTGTATGTACGGCTTAAAATTGCGCAGCGCCGCTGGAATGACTACTGAAATTTTTAATTGGATTGTTCAACACGCTACGCGTATGCTCTGTAATCACGATAACTGAAACTTTCGTTTGAAGACTGTGATATATTCCGGTGCATCGATTTTCGAGTCTATATTTACTATATAGATACATGAATAGGTACCTACTTCATACTCACATTTAGAAGCTGTAGTAAAAGTAAATGCAGTAATAAACGTAAATAGCATGATTAAGGTTACATGGTTACGTAATTCCTTCTTTTGGAATGATAGAGAAAATTCAATTGTGATTGCAATATTTCTGCTCTGCACGAAGTGTGGACATCATCGATGACTTGCGCACCAGCGCCCATTGAAGCCTGCATTTGTTCCAGTTGAGTTTTGATGGACTGTTCCTTTGCTCGAGCTTCCCAGCGCATAGACCGCCGAAAACTTTCCAGACCGTTTCGTATCTGTGCTACCCCGGCATCTAGCAGCTTCAAGCTTCCCCCTCCCCCATTATTCTTTCGGAAAATATTACGAACTAAAGTGTCCGCGCTGTTAAAAACGACATCGAAGAGTTTGAACGGACCCCTTTTCGTTGACCATACTTTCGCTATTAACATGCTTTTGAAAGACACGCTACAACGGCAAGCTTCACGAAAACCTCGTCATTTTCTGTTTTCACTCCTCAGAGAGCTTCTCAAATAATAATTCAACATTCTACCTGAAAAATTGAAAATAAATATATCCGATAAATACATAAATATACGGGGCAGTCAAGTAGCATTCCCATTATCACCTTTGACTTGTACGATCACGGTCGTGCAGGTCCATCATTGTTATAAATTTCCCTGTCCCTCCGTTAGTTGGTGCGACAGTGACGCTGTCACCAATATTAGCTAGGGAAGATTAGGGTATCCTTGATATGACCACGGAAGGGATCAATAGGAGCAAGAGTCAAGTACTGCTCGTAGTTCTTGTCATAGTTTTACTATCAGGACCCGTGGAAATTCCACGGTCGGTTAGTTAATGTCCTCACTTTTTATAAGGAACCAATCCTAACCTACGCTATTATAACTCATTTTAGTTCAACCTAATGCAGCTTCTCAAGCTAACCTACCGATAAATAGCGCCTGTTCCTTAATCCTAAGGAACTACTACGTCAAGCCTCAAGTGCGCTGCACACGAGAGTCAAAACATGGCAACGTTGCTCCCTATCCTTCCCCTTGCGCTGCTGTGTATGCAGCTTCGACTTATCAACCATTATTATCTTAGAAAAAACTGCTCAAACTCCGAGCCGCGGCAGCCATTCCACTACAGCGAGGGTCACGTGCTTACTTTAAACTCCGTCTTTGAATTACTATTGAGTTTCAATTCACAACTGTACATACATTTTGCAATCGATGTGTCTTAATAGATTCAACCGTTATCATGCGCACAGAAACATCTGTTCCAAGAACGTGAACCACTTCGGTCTTCCAACTCGTAGCAAGTCCATCCCTGATAGTGTGAGCACACTATCGTAATAATTGCTCGGCCACTTACCTTTTCGCTTTGGCCGTCATGCTTCCCTGACTACAACTAATAGCGCTTGAAAGTTACGTTAAACTATGCGTCACTGCAACTTAAAATTAACTCAAAAGTAGGAGGCACATATTCCCAAAGCTTGGCCATTGTTGTTTGTTATAACGTACAAACTGCCAGAAACGACTCAAACCTTAGAAATTCTTTTTAGTGGAATAGCAGGTCCAATCAGATACAGATTTGCGTGGTAATGAAACTTTTACGGAGGCGTGCCCGCGCCCTAAGTTACTCTGTACATGCGCAACATAGCTAGACACTATAGGCCTGTATCACCGGTGGCTCTCGCAGATATTTTACCAATAAAATTTTCGCCCCTGTATATCATGATAGATATATAAAGACAGCATAAAAAAATATCTATAGCATTCTCGCTTATAAGAGGTACGTTTCTCATTGCTTTTCTTCTATATTTAACACGCCTTCGCTATCCTTTGTTTCTCATCGTCTGGAAACATTATTTAGAGGTTCATATTTTTTAACGTTTCCATTTTTCATCGGTGTATTTATTGACTTCAGTTGTACTGCGGGACCCGTGGCTGCTGTACAGTTGATGTGCGATAGCCTGCCAACATAATACAGCACTCAGCCCTTTAAAAAAATGGATTCATGTCGCTGAAAGTATTTTTTTTTGTTAGTTTACGTGATTTTTCTAAACATTGCACTTGCACTTGAAAAATGCAGTTTAGAATGATGCTGTTGAGAACAGCTTCGTTTGAACCGCATTATGGCTACGATCGGATTTTCTCATATTTGGATCGTTATGCAACCCAAGCAATGTGAATATTTAATGAAATGAAATTTGGTATCATGGTAGGTATGATACGAGCAAAATGAACTTCATGTCTTTGATTCGGCCGACTGAAATTTTTTTCAAGTGCGAGCTGAAAGAAAAGAGCTGAGGTTGAACTTCTTCCACCGAAAATCAGAGCTTATTACTTGTTGAATTTTCCCCTATCTATTAGTGAAGAGCGTGGCACACGATGGAACGAACGAACGAAGGAACAACTCTATTATCATAGGATTATATAAAATTCATAGCCCGATTTGGAAAATTTTTCACACTTCGTATGCATGCATGATACGGGCCCAATTGCATCATTATCGAGGAAAAGTGCTTTTTGTGGAATTTTTGCAGGTTCCCTCAGTAATAGATAGACGAAAATTGGGGCGCCCTGGATACTATCTCTGGAGGAAACAACACAAATCAATTTTTTTTATATTTTTTAAGCTACTGCTGCTCACATTACACAAGTAAAACATTTGCTGTTTGACTGGGAAAATATATACACACGGATCTGACATATAACTGAAGAACATTGCTCTTGTTCTGTGAAATTTTCACAGGCTCCAGCAAGTCTTAATTAATAAATAGGCTGTTCCTTGTTTAGGGTCATTCCTTCTTTGATTATATTAGATGGTATATTTATGTTGGTCACTCAATACGGCGTCGGCTAGCGACGCTCGAATTTCTTCCTATCTTGTTCCTTCACTGCTGTACGCGACACATACCCTATAAATGTTTCTATATACAGATTAATATATTTATATAACATGACCATAATTGAAGCAAATTCTTACTCTTATGCAAACACGATGATAGATCTTTTTAGCTTGCTATAAGCACAGTAGATCAAGTTTAGGCTTCTACGCAACTGTTTTCTTTTTTTGCTCGCTATTGTTCCAAACTCCATTTTCTTACCCTGTCGTTTCGGAATAACAAGTCACCTGACTGAGAATTCGAGCAGCTTGTGGCTTTAGGATGTCGTAAACAAACATTTACGGCTTGACTTGTCCGAAATTTCAGGCATGTGCTCTGGCTTCGACCTATTAGATTGACTTAGTCGTAGATACTTACTCGATTGTTGTTAAGAAATCCGGAAACACACTCGTACTCGTTAAGATAGAGTTTCAGCCTATTCAACGTAATCCGGTTGCTTTAACACTGGCAGCACGGTCACATTTTGTTAAGCAAATACATTATTTCTGTCTGAAGAAGACTTAATATTGGTGCCCAATCAAATGTATCCTAAGTTATTGAGCCTCTTGTGAAATTGAGTATTACAGAAACTGTACAAGTTTTGGCTCAAATAATTAATTTTTCACTGCTCGTGAACGTTTTTATTTTCGGGTAAATCGCTTAACGACGTTCCAAACTTGTACGCTGCATAAAAAGAAAAACCTAAAGAACTGGCTTAAGACAGAGTACTGAATCTTGTTTGTATTTTTTACTATTTCAGAGCATCTTTGTGAGGAGGCAGACGTTAAGTTTTCACCGAGGCCACAAAACAGCTGCCGCAGCGTCCGATTTAAAATACAAGGCCGGGCGCACATTGAGACGCAGGCAACGCAGGCGACACAGCACAGAGCAGGGAAGACAACTGTGTCTCACTGGTTCTTACCAAAGCACGCGCATTGACACGCAGGACACCACAGCACAGGTACAGACCTGTGTCGGCCTGCGCGACGAAGTCCGTCCGTTCCTGTACCACGTTCCGTGCAGCAGGGCGGATACTTATACGCGAACATATGTATAATATAGATTATGCATATAGTTATGCATAAAAATATATAATTATAGCCGTAGAACGAAAAATTAGTTGAACAAATGGTAACGAATGCAACTGTAAATAGAATTGTGCGTCTGGCAGCGTTCCTGCCAATGATAAGACAACTACTGCGCAGTGAGCTTGACAAAATTGTCATTAAGTGATTCAGTAAAACCTATAACTACTATTGCAACAATCGTAAGCTATACATAACTATAAACACGAATATGACCAGAAATCACGTGGCTGCAATAGCAACCATTGTTGCCAATTTAGCAGATTTGCCGCTAGATGTAGAGTAATGAGATTTCATATAGCTAGTAAAAATCACGATCTGGCTCCTGGTGGAAAATCTAGAGTATTTGAGGTACGATTTAACTACTTTACTGCACATACTCGTATATACAGAACTTAAAAATACGCTAGTGGACCCGTGCGTGAAACTATTCACGCAGTAATCGATATCGACAGGGCGCACACACGACGACAGACTGATAAATACTGCCGCCCATGACGAAAGATTGTATCAATGTGCGCACCACGTCTGTGCTGCTCTGTGCTGCACTGCAACTGTCCTGCTCAAAGTGCACATTGAGCAGGTCAGAGGAACAGGGCAGATGCAGGGCAGGACAGGGCATCACAGCGCAGCACAGGCGTGAGGCGCGCATTGATACGCAGTCTGTCGTTCTGTGCCGAAGTGCTGATCATGGCTGTTGCCAAACATACTGTAATTATGTGGAAATATAGTTTTATTTCATTTTTTTTAAATGAAGATAATATTAGTAGTTTTCATGAGAAAAAAGAATGAGAAAGAAGTGAGAATCCCGTACTCGTCATCTTTTAATTGTATACCCGATGCAATGTGAGCCCATGACTCGTCCTGATAAGTTCCTCTCATATAATCAGGATAACGAATGTCATAGAACACTCTTTGGTGGCAAACAGCCTCTATAAAGTGCTTCGTGGATGACATTGCGAACACTAAATGAGTGAGTTGCTATCAAGCTGCGCTGCATGTGGCACAGGAAATTGCGTTCGGACGACTGCACCGCTCAGGCCGACACAGCTCTGCACCTGTGTTGTGCTGTCGTGCGTGTAAGAACCAGTGAGACACTGTTTTCTGCCCTGCTCTGTGCTGTGTCACCTGCGTTGCCTGCGTCTCGATGTGTGCCCGGAATACGGCGTACGTGTACGAACTGCCCCACAAGTGGGATGAAGTAGAAATTCAGGACACTCCAGCCCCTCACCTTAAATTAATTAGTGGAGACTTATCCAATATCCGTCCCACCCTCAGAAGAACTGCTGGAATGTTCTATCCAAGAAGTTAGCTCATTGCAACCTGATAGCTAACTTTGCTTTTGGAGGATCCGCCTTCCCTAAAGCAATCATTAGACCGGGGCTCCACTGAAAGCAACAAGCGACGCAATGCGATTTTCACGAAAGTTATGTTGTGGCACTACAGGGGTGTTGCGAGGAACCCAAGTTGCAGCGATGAAGGCAGCAGACTGCTGTACCGATACACATTTTAAGTCGGCAC
The DNA here is from genome assembly GCA_001587735.2 of Parhyale hawaiensis. Taxonomy (NCBI): domain Eukaryota; kingdom Metazoa; phylum Arthropoda; class Malacostraca; order Amphipoda; family Hyalidae; genus Parhyale; species Parhyale hawaiensis. The sequence continues at coordinate 5,479,488 of LQNS02278078.1, read as the reverse complement.
ATAGGGTTCTTTATTAGTATAACACTTTAAACTTCTTATTTTCTCCTATATAATAGTGATGGGTGACACCCACCGCCACCGACCATCACCCTTAGCACGAAGAAGCTTGCCAACAATGAAGCCATCGATTAAGGCGAGAACCAAGGTTGAGTAAGGCAAGGTAGGTTCTTCTAAGGACCTATATATGCTAGCAGAACCTACCTTGCCTCCCTAACCTATATAGGTTCTCGGCCTAACCGATGGCTTCATTATTTACGGTATACCTACATCACACAGACTTACGTAACTATTGCAAAAGCGTATCTTGGTTAATATCCGACGCATGACCATCATGGGCATTAGCGCCCCATGCGTAACTAAACGCATTCGTTTCCTAAAACGCGGAACGTAAGCTTACTTATACAAGTGATCCTTTACCTCAATAAAATTTACTCACCTAATCATTTGGTGGATACAGTTACTATTGCAAACACGTAACAATCTATAAGATCCCGCGCATTACTGACGGTAAACAATTTTACAACAATTTTTGCAATGTCAGGGCTATGTTTACAAGTGTTTAACCTAGCTTTCGGACGAAAAAAAAAGTACGATACTCGGTCTTCCGACTAGCGTGTGTCATCGGGGCTCGGGTTGTTGTCTATTTTTTTTTTTGTACATCAATTCGTTTTTCAATTAATCTAATTATCAATATTGTATGCTTATTAAGTCGGAGCATAGCATTTTTTGTTCCAGTTATAACGCTCTAAAGTTCATATTTTCTCCTATATAGAAGTGAAGCCAATTCTTATTTTCTTCTATAAAAGAGTGCAGATTGCGCGTTTTATAGCGATGACAGACGCTTGTCGTCAGAAGAACTAGTATCGTCCTTTTTCTCGTCTGAACATTATGTTAAACTCTTTTAAACACAGCTCTTAGATTACCAAGAAATGGTGTAAAAATGTTTCCGTCAGTTATGCGCGGGACGATCGTCCGTGCCTCGCTTTGGACGCTGCGCAGACCATATCGACGGCTACCTCTCAACACATCGGTTTATTAAACAGTACCCAAGCAAAGCCATGCGCCTCCATTATTTCCTACAAGCAGCAGCGAAACCCAATCCATCAAAAGATTAGGTGAGTAAATTATATGGAAATAAAAGATCACTTCTATAAGGTTAGCTTACGTTCCGCGTTTTAGGAAACTAATACGCTTAGTTACGTAAGTCTGTCTGATGGACGTACACCCCCACGCCAAACAATGAAGCCATCAGTTAGGCCGAGAACCTAGGTTGAGGAGGCAAGGTAGGTTCTGCTAGGAAATATATGTAGGTCCTTAAAAGAACCTACCTTGCCTTAACTAACCTTGATTCTTGCCCTAACCGATAGCTTCACTGTTTGCAAGCTTCCTCGTACAAGGCTTAAAGCGTTATAACTAAAAAGAGTCATGCGCCGACTTGAAAAGTGTATAATATTGATGATGGAATCAAGAAAAACGAATTACTGTACAAAAATTAGAAAACAACACGAGCCCCTCTAGTAAACAATTACCCTGAATGTTTTGTACTATTTTGTAGTTTGTAATCAAAACTTTGAGATGTAGTTTTCTGCGGCTATCGTCAATGTAACCTGGAGACACTTGCATTTCATACTTTTAACATTGCAGTTACAATCGCTACCAGTTAATGTGAAGTTTTAAGAAAAACATACCATAGAAGTGATCGGATTACTCCGTAAAAATTTCATGGAGTCTTCAGTCAGCTAAATATAATCGGGTTGCCTTCAACACCTGCAAAATGATTCAAAGTGAGGAAGCTGCAGTTTCTGTCTGCGGTCCGGACAAGTCGAGTGCCCTTGGCTCAAATCGACTTGAACGAGCCAATCGATGGGGCCCATACAACGACGTATCACTGCTTACATAGCGCGATGTACTTACTGATGCGGTGGTTAAACTACGGCCATGATAATAATAATTCACTTCAGAATTCTGAAAAAAGTCTCTAACCTACGCTTAAATTGTTCGCAGTCGAGTATGTTTCACAAACGAATAAGACAATGCATAGCTAGAGCACTCTGAGAGCGCATACCTCCGCCAATCGAGGCAACGGTAGCAAAGAATTCAAATTGACTCTGAAACCATAATTTTCTTTGTGTAAATCCAAAATTTTTTCATTCGTGCCTTTTGATAGTAATAACAGCTTGTGCAATTTTCTTGATGATCCGTTTATAACTTATTGAGTTATACTGCTAACAAACGTTATGACATACATGAGTCAAACATACAAACGAACAAACCGATCTATACCAAAATTTAATCACTTATGTCTCTTAACATTACTAACGATCCCTAGACATTTCATAAAGATCCATTCATTATTTTTTGAGTTATTGTGCTAACAAGCATACAATTAAAAACAGTGACAAACGAACGAAAAAACAGATCATTACCAAAATTTGGTCATTTACTATGTGTTATATACCTAACAACTCATATTAATTTTAAAAAATCCATCCATAACTTTTTGAGTTATGGCATTGAGAAAAATGAGGCAGACAAACAAGCAAACGGATGGACATATCTTCACCAAAAGTTGATCATCTGTTCCTCCTAACATACCTAACAATCTCTGTAAATTTCGCTCAAATCGGTTCATAACTTTTTCAGTTATCTTGGTGACAGACAGACAAATATACAGACAGACGGAGAGACAGACAGACAAACACGACGAAAACATAACCTCTTTGGCGGAGGTAATAATATTGAGCACTTACGGTTGAAAAATTGAGCAGAAGAATATTAAGATGAATGAAGGCTGGTTACCTCCGCTAAGGAGGTTATGTTCTCATCGTGTTTGTCTGCCTGTCTGGCTGTTGTCTGTCTGTCACCAAGATAACTCAAAAAGTCATGAACCGATTTGTTAGGTATGTTAGGAGGAACAGTTGATTAACTCTTGGTGAAGATATGTCCATCAGTTTGTTTGTTTGTCTGCCTCATTTTCTCAATGACATAACTCAGAAAGTTTGGATGGCTTTTTTTGAAATTGACATGAGTTGTTTGGTATGTAACAAAGAGTAATTGACCAAATTTTGGTGATGATCCGTTCGTTCGTTCGTTTGTCACTGTTTTTAATTTTATGCTTGTTAGCACAATAACTCAAAAAATAATGAATGGTTCTGTATGAAATTCATAGGAATGATAAAATTTTGGTGCAGATCGGCTTGATCGTTTGTATGTTTGACTCATGATTGTCATAACGTTTGTTAGCAATATAACTCAAAAAGTTATGAATGGATCTTCAAGAAAATTACACAAGCTGTTATTACTATCAAAAGGCAGTAATGATTACATTTTGGAGTTTATACAAAGAAAATTATGGTTTCAGAGCCAATTTGAATGTTTTGCCACCGTTGCCTCGCTTGGTGGAGGTATGCACTCTCAGAGTGCTCTAGAAAGTTATGTTAGGCTCAGAAAGTTCGGTTATATAACTCAGTTTGGGCAGTCGGTCACGTTAGGTTTCGTTGGTTAGAACAGTGTTGTCCAGCTTAATGTCCTCGTACCCCTGGTGTTCGCAACATAATTCGTGAGGGTAAGTGAACAAACAAGGAACGCACACTACCGAAACAAAGAAATTCTCAATCATTTTGCTAATAAATAATTTTTTTTTCTTATTACCCGCGAAAGAAGTGAGAGAGGTGATAATATTTTCATCGAAGATTTAAGTATATATACATATATTTGTATATAAATATATACGTTTGTATATTTATTTGCCCACCCAATAAGTGGTCGAAGAACTTGAGCAATGTTCACAAACTTTTATTTGTAGGGAGTTTGGTGGGTTCATCTAAATGTGACGGATGCCAAAAAAAAAAAACTAGATCTAGCTGGCCATAAAAAAAATGACGGCGTTGCATTTTCCTCCACCCCCCAAATTTGAATCCACCGCAGCAGATCGTTGCACGCCACAAGGCATCCATTATTCCTATATTATTATTAAGAGATCTGCACGGGGCTGTCAGCGTAGCTCTAGCCTTGTTGGACACAGCATCCATGTGAGAAATTATTATTAGCTGGCCCCCAAAAATGACTTCGTTGAATTTGCTCCCACCGCGGTGATAGTCTTACGCCACGAGGCGTTCTAGTTTATCTAATAAATTTGAATTGATTGACCAACACTCCTGTAATGCAGTCTTTTCGTAATTCATGTACGGTCTGCATAATTATCCCCCCGAAAAACTAAGTTTCTTCAGCCATGGTGAGCGGGGTGTGCGTAACTGTAGTAAGTAGTAGGATAAGACCATACTTACTTTACTTGATGATACTTCGGACGAGGTCCAGGTGGCGTTATGCACGCAACCCATCTTGCGCAGAGGTGATTCTGCAGTCCGTGACCAGCGGGATGGCTAACAGCGAGTTATCCCCACAGTTCACGTAGCCGCTTACAACAGGTTTATCTGGCACTTTCAGTAAGTATGCGTCCAGTAAGTTTTTAAATTTCACAG
>LQNS02278078.1:5433138-5446083 GCA_001587735.2 Parhyale hawaiensis | reverse complement strand
TCTCTCTTCTATAGGGTAGTACCACCTGATTCTCCTTTCCTTCGTCGATGTGCGTTCATACTGGATGGTGTTGATTTTGTAATCTGGAGCATCTTTGTAGAATTGGTGGGGTCTGCTCTCTCTATAAAATATATAATTGCCCTAGTCATCCACTGTCGGATTTTCTTCCGGAGCCATTTGTTCGGGCTAAGTACACTCGGTATACTGATTCTCTTCATGAGTTTGCCTTGGAACCGGTACGATGCCTTATATGCCAGTATTCTCGTTCGTTTTTTCCATTATATGTGGATGTTTGGAATGGTCTTGACGGTTCTGTCTTTGCTGGTGCGGGCATTGGCAGCATCAAACAATCTGTAAACAGATTCATTCTGTGATCTCTGATTTTCTCTTTCTTGTTTTCCAATTGCCGGGCTGGTTGCTCGGGGGTTTGTTAACCTTATGGAGCTTCCTCCGTTCCCACGTCGCCAGTTTAGTGTATTTTAATAATAATAACAGTGCATTATCCCTGTCATGAAATGCACCGCAACATGACAAAATATTTTTAATTAATGAGCTTCAAAGTTGATAAATGTTCGGTAATGTGCATTGCACCAAAGAACGCTTCGTCCCGAGAGGAAATGAATGAGACCGAATTAGCAGCTGTCACCCAATAATGTGACCTGAGAATAACCATCACTAACGGACTAAAATACAGTCGGCAAGTAGACGAGAGTGTCATAAGGGCAGGCAGTCTGGGGCCCATTACCAGGAACATTTAGTACAAATTCAAGTACTTCATCCTTTCATTGTAGAAAACACTAGTGCTCCCACACTAAGAGTTTGTTGTTCAGTATTGGTCGCCACATCAGTGTAAAGATATACATAAGATGAAAAGAATACTACACCACACAGCAAAGTAGATACCTGAGCTGCGAAACTTGCCATACGATCGTTGCCTACAAGAAATCTTACTCATCTCTCTCGAGCAAAGATTAAGAGGGGCCAACCAAAAGAAACATTCTAGTACTGAAGCACTTGAACGACGTGCACACACAGGAGCTATTTGACAAAGACGTGAACGATTGCTTTTGAACAAACAGCCAAAATTTAAACATCAAGATCGATGAACTACTCTATATTCCGCTTCGAAGTTGTTGGCACAGAGACAGTCAACACGTTTAAGAACCGTCTTGACAACACTGGAAGTAACACCCTTCACGCTTACGAATACCTTCTCCGGAACTCACTTACTATAGTTATTAACGGCTTAACGGCTATATATGTAGAGATTAGCTTAATTCTGTATCTTTCATCACCCAACTAACTTAACGTCTTCCAGTCATAATGGGTCTCCTACAACTAATCGTGCTAGCGCCGATACTTCTTGGATGGTTTCCCTCAGTTATCAATATGTTTGACATAGCGACAGTAACAGTAGTTCATGGAAGGCCCGGACGTTAGTCCCTGTTGCTAGCTGGCAATGGGCTTGTAGTCCGTCTACAACCAGCTGTCTCATCCGATCTACACAACGCAGCTATCAACTTCCATGTGCTTAGGCAGGTAGTTAAATTGGCGCTTGAAGCGAAGGCAGATACAAACATTTGCAACTTCTTACAAATGTTTCAAGTGTAATACCAAGACTTAACTTCTACCTATGACCTGCGAGCAGTAGAAGCTTAGAAAAAGTGAAAACTCAACTCTTGTTCTTCTCTCCTGAGATGGTACCACAGACTCCTTAATTTTCCCATATCTAATACTAACTACTAACCCAGGAACGAACTAAGCAACTCAGGACCCAAGGAATTCAAGAACTAAGAAACTAAAGAAGAATGAACGTAAGAAGGAACAAGCAGAAGTATAATATAAGTTGAATTCACTTCTTGGTCACCCAACGCTAAAATTCAAACAATGAAGATATCTAAAGCTGCTCTAAGCACTGATATGGTGTCTGATTTGTACTACTTTCTCCATACACGGAAGCTATATTTGCTCCAAGGTCAGGACGTACAAATTGAGTAGATGATCAACGAAAAATAGGGGAAACGATTTTTCAGGGTGTTGCAGCGCAGCATTGGTTTCTGCAGCCTGCTTTGTTCCACTGACGAAGCCGTTTTCGCTTAAGCGCAAAAATTTTCATATACTGAAGCATTGTCATATCAAGATAGAATACGCGGCAGAGAATTTAATCAAATTCTGTGATGCTACACTGCCTGCTATTATTAATTGATTTTTTTTGCATGTAATGTATGGGAAGGAAGGAGTGTGTTGTTTAGATAAATTGAAACAGAGAGCATTTATCTTTTGTGAGAATTTGAGTTGACTGATGTATCGTATTCTTCAGAAATAGAATAGTAACGACAGTATTATCAATAATGGATTATCACAAATTCGTCGCTGTCATCTTTGCCAGCGCTGTCACTCTAATCTACATATAATATTATTCTGCTTTTGGTTCCGTAAGTCCGTCCTTCGTCGGCACGTTACACTTTCAGTGTTAGATGGGGTAAAATTCAAATTGTAAGACGATAATCAATCATACGTATGCTTTTTACTCCGCAAAAAAATTAAACTAATTAGAACTAAAGTTTAAGTCATTCACTCATTCTCACCAACCGATTTCCATTTATTTTAGCCTTCTAAAATTCACGTTGCTGATATCTCGTGACATCTATAATATGGAAAATAAGTGGTCAGGATACGGTACGGGAGCACCAATGAGCAATTTGAAAAAAACCACATGCTAATGCATTTTTTAAGGGAAAGTGCAAAATTTAAGAAAATAAGGCGGAAGGAAGTTACACTAAGAAGAATCGTTTATTAAGAAAATCGGCCGAGTCTTCTCTATTTTGTTGAATTACAATCAAAATAATAACTACAAACGTCGACTAACAAATAAAATTTACCATTTCGGAATGAATTAATCCCATCCTCAGAAAAAAGAATGTACGATCTCACTAATTTTTTTATTTATTTCGTACACAGGTAAGGGAGCATAGATGCGGTCGGGAGGAAGTCTAAAAAGCGAATGAGAGGAGCTACATGGAGGGGCTGGATGTCAGCTCGTGTACAGTCGGCTGATGTGAGTCTAATGGTGAACTGTATGAAGCGGTACAGCTGAGGTCATAATGTTAAGACTAGGTCTGGTCCTGTGGATGTACAGGGACTCTAATGTTGTCTTCTCGAGTGGATTAGAAGAAGCTATGATTGAGAAGTCATTCCTGCTGATGGGATGGTTGTTTTGCTGAGCATGTAGGCGGGGAGCTGAATGGAAATTTTTGCTAGTGGTAAACCGATTCGACTAGATACACCTAAATATTGGTCAATGGGGGCCTTGAAATGTTGTCCAGTGCATACGATATACGAGACATTGCATTCTATGCATTTAAAACGGTATATAACACCTGACAAGAGTGGTGTTGGAGGTTTGTCTTAAAACTTAAAGTATGACCCTATGGTAAATGTGCTTTTGTATGACAATTTGAAGTTTATATGTAGGTAGGTTTCAGAGAGGAACACTTTCAATGTGTTTACTGAACTTAGAGAAGTTTTGTTGTTGTATGAAAGCGGGTGGAAGAAATTTAATTGAGGGACGGATAATTTGCTAATGCCAGGATCGAACAACTTGTCTAGGAACAATTTGCGGTAGTGGTCCAGAAGATGGTGGGGATAACCGTTGTGTTTGAAAAATGTTCCGAGAAAGTCAACTTCGTTTGAGAAGGCAAGGTAGGAGGAAGACAAATGGTATGCCCGAAATCGGAAAGTTTTTATTGCCTTGATTGTAAATTGATCGTAGCAGTGACTGAAAAAACTTGTCCCGAGGCCTGAGAATGGGGGTTTTCTATAAACCCCAGTGGTAAGCGTTGAGTCTTGGTTGGTTACTAACACATCTAGAAAAGCTAAAGAACTGTTTGGCTGGTTTTCGGCAGCAAACTTTATAATTATTTGGATGTTTACTATTTAAATATTGCTTAAATATATCCGAATCAGTTTGGTTGTTAAACATGAAGAAATTGTCAACTACACAGCGATAATAATGGATCGGGTTGAAATTATTAGGTAATCGTTCAGCCAAAGAGTTTCGTGATGACATAGGAAGAGATTTGCTAGAGAGGGACTCAGCGGGGAGCCCAAAGAAACTCCGTCTATTTGTTTGTACAGTCTATTGTTGAACACGAAGAAGGAATCTTTAATGGCGAGACTAATGAAAGTTCTAAAGGTAGGTTTGTCCATGTTCCACAGTGCGGTGCATGGTAAGGTTGCAATCCCAATTGGCGATATTCTCGAACCAACCCGAGAGAATATGAGTACGCGAGGGAGAGCAAATCAACATACCTTCCTGCCCAAGCATGCTGAAGTAAACCAGTACCGGCATTCGTTCTTCGGGAGGACCATCTTACCCTGGAACAGCCTACTACGGGATATAGTGGAAAGTGACGTACCAAGATCAGCTATCGGCGAGTACCTTAGACTGATGTGAAACATCGGGTGGCTATAGTGGAGACCTGTGCTGACAATTTGGAATATCTGCATAATGGCACCACACAGATGTCGAGGCAGATCATCATGCTAATGCTAATGTGGAATAGCTCCGTGTCGTCAGAAACTTGGTTGCAAATAATATCTATAGCTTCGTCTACGGGGATGTTGGTGGAAAGAGAGTTGATATCAAAGCTGGATAAGTAGGCATTGGGAGGCAGTTGGATAGTTTTGATGTTGTCTCAATACTCATATGAATTGCGCAAAATATACTGATTAGTTGTTAAGGTTCCAGTAATGGAACGAGGGATTTTACGATAGGGTAGGGCGGTATTTTGTAAGCAGCTAGAATTAGTGGTAAAGATGCACCGGCCTTGTGTACCTTGGGAAGCCCGTACATGATTCCACGGGAAGTACCTGAATTGTAAAGTGAACGGTAAATCGAATAAGTTATGATGCCTTGGTCAACAGTTTTTTCAAGAATCTATTAATTTTGTCGACGAATTTAAGCGTAAGTTTGAACGAATCGGTGTGCGAGTCATAATGAACAGTGAACTTTGTTGCATCGGCCAAGATGGTATTCATTTTTTGATAATACTGATTTTTATCTAGAATGGCAACAACTCTTCCCATGTCGGGTCTGCACACGACAATGTAATTTTCCTTGTGGAAATTGAATAACAGCGATAGATCGCACCTAGAAAAAAATTGGAGAAAATACTTTATGTTTAGTGCACGAGGTGTAAATGCTCTTACAAGTGTCTTTTATTTTGTTAGTTATTTCAGCAAATAAAAAGTTGGGGTGCAGTGGTTGGGATTCCAGTCTGTTAGCTAAGCTCTCAAAACCTATGAAATGTTTGTAATAATCCGGTTTGAATATGGGCAAACAGAATTCCAGGCCAAATGACAATAGAAATTTGAGGCGTGGTTGGAGTGTTAACCTGTGAGTCGTTGTCTGGATTACAGGAAGTTAGGATAGTAGAGGCTCCCAATGCATTCATCTTCCTGATGTGAATGGATTTAGTTCTATCTATGAACTTCTTTGTATTGGACTGTACAAAGTGACCTATCGACAAACATTTAGGTGTATCTAGTCGAACCGCAAAACCTTTCTATTCAGCTCCCCGCCAACATGCTGAGCAAAAACCATCCCATCAGCAGGAATGACTTTCAATCATAGCCTCTTCTAATCCACTCGAGCTGACATCATTAGAGTCCCTGTACATCCATAGGACCAGACCCAGCTTTAACATTATGACCTCAGCTGTACTGCTTCATACAGTTCACAATTAGACTCACATCAGCCGACTGTAAAGGAAATGACATCAAGCCCCTCCACGTAGCTCAGCTCATTCGCTTTTTAGACTTCCTCTCGACCACGCTTATGCTCCCTTAACTGTGTACGAATAATTCAAAAATTTTAGATAGATTGTAGATTCTTTTTTTCTGAGGATGGAATAAATTCATCCCGAAACGTTAAGTTTTATTTTTTAGTCGACGTTTCTAGTTATTATTTTGATATTCTAGTTTGAATCCCTTTGACAATCACATCAAGTAAACAGAAAAGAGAATGAGCTAGGTACTTCGAATTGTCCACAATGGAGTTTGCAGAGTGTCAACTACACAGATGAAAAAACAATGAAAATATATTAGTTTATTAAAAGCTAAATTATCTATCTGCAAGCTATGGAACACAGAGCTTACGAATGGTAACTATTGATAAAGTACATTGTGAGAATTACCACTGAAGATTGAGACTGCTACATTTTAGTTTATTTTTCTTCTCTGGTGCATCTCCACGATTTGATGAAGATAAAAAAACGATTGCTTTGTTGGAAGAACATTTACGAATACCCCAGTTTTAATCAGAGTACGAAAATAGGAAATTGAGAGTCAGAACGCTATCCTATTGGAAATGGGATATAAATTTTTTTAATGATCAAGAGTACTGAGGACGAGGAACGACATTGGAACTGTTGGCATAGTTAAAAATTTAAGTCTAACTTTAGTATTAATACTAAACCAGCTGCATCCGTGAAAATTTTACGGTTGAGCGGGGCCTTTCAGGTTGGACCCCTGGAAATTCCAAGGCGCTAAACAAATATCAAGTTTTTTGTTATACTAAGCTGCCCGTGGCTCTTTGGGTCATCATCACCATCTTCTTTCCTTTCGCAAAAGTCAGGTGTTATTTAGCTGGTCATAGACCACGCGCTATCAATTTTGTCCCCGCTCACCCCTGCCCGTACGGGTCACCATCACCAGTTTCTCTGCCTTGAAAGGTATATTCAACACTCTGCCTGTGCACAAGGGAAATATACATGTGGCTTCTTCCAATTACATTTCCCGTATCACCTATAAATTTAACGTACGCGTTCATGCAGCCGAGCTCAGATTCATCTTCCGTATCACAAATATTGATTTTCCCGTTTGCGTTTTACCAATGCTCGAATTGCTTTAAACAATCATCACAAATTTAAATATTTTGCTCCAGTTTAAGCCAAACCTGTATCACAGTTAACCGTTTTGCAAAACTACTTAAGCAGTTACGGTATGCAAAACGTTTGAACTGTTAACAGTTTATACGTTTTGCATAACTGATTAAGTCTGAGAGGCATATGAATTACAGTTTAAGTTATACATGCGTGTTAGGCCTGCAGCTCACAACGGCCAGGAGTCCTGAATTTCAGACAGAACAGTTTAACCGTTTTGCTTAACTGTTGTACAGGTTTGGTTTAAAAGGGTGCAAATTGTTTAAATTTGTGGTGATTGTTTAAAGCAATTAGATCATTGGTAAAACGCAAGCGGGAAAAACAGTACAGTCGATAATATCTTCAGTGCTCGAATTTCTTCCTACCCTATACGTGAAGAACCTGACTCCTGAACGATTACATAGATCGTCTAACGGATTATAAAACTATCCATGGGCATATATCTAACTTACGTTTATCTATTAGTTGAGAGCGTGACTCAAAAGTTAGGTATGTACGTAGGTACTATCGTATGAATAATATACGGACTAGCGGGACCGGGCCCGTAGAACTTCCACTGTTAATTAACGTTTTCACTTACCTTAGTTTAACCTGCGGTAGCGCTTCTAACAGCACCCTTCTGAACTAACGTCATCCGCTCAACCCTGTCAATCGTTACTCAGTCCCAGAGTTTAGAGATAATTCACTGGAATATAAGTGATTTTTTTAGAGGTTTAATGTTTCTCAGCAGACTTCATACACATTTTGCATGCTGGGTTTGAAAATGTAACTCGTTTTGTACAATCAGGTCAGATTTTTTTTTTTTGCTATTTCACTTTTAGGAAAACAATTGACAACCAAATATTAATATTTATCTTTTTCAGAAACCGCACAAATAATGGAAAATGTGTAACCTATGCCTCAAACAGTGCACAACTAGTGTTTGTGTCAACTTCAAGATGGAAAATGAAAATAGCAAGTAAGCAAATTCACAGTTTCGTGCTAAAAAATAATAAGGAAGTGAAAAAAATATTGCGGTATAATTAGCTCTCGCACAGTTTCTCGTCTGCGCTGTACATTTTTTTTTTTTTTTTTGGAGTATCCCTCTTGAGGCACCAGCAGTAGCCAGCAAGCATATTCACTTCCCAACGGCTCGGTACCAGCGTTGCCAGATAATCTACACCAGATTTAGCCAAGTGGTACCTGAAAATTAGCCACAAATAGCCACTTACATTTGTATTTTAAATCAATTATTATCAATCTGGTTGTTAAATTGACTCCGCGGGAAAATCTTGAAATTCTAATATTTATTGCTCTTTTGATTTATATTTGATGCATCCTGTTCGGTCAATTTGGTTGATATCTGTCTTTGGAGTGTTAAATACATGTCGCTTGCAGAGGCTGCGCATTCTTACCGTTACATGAAAGTCTTTGCAACAAGTTTTATTTGCTCACTACAGGAGCATCTCCAGCCTAAACTCTGCAACAAACATGTTCAGGTTAAGGCTATGGGTACTTATAGTTCTGTCGTAATTACCTTCGCCAAGGAGGTTGTTTTCGCAAAAGTTGTCTGTCAGTCTGTCTTTTGAGATCAAAAATTCAAAAAGTTGTGGACGGATTTTTATGACATATGCATGAGTTGTTAAGTTTATCACGAAGAGTAAATGACCAAATTTTTGTGATGATCTGTTTGTTCCTTGGCATCTCGTTGTATTTAATTTCATACTTATTAGCACGATAATTCAAAAAGTTGTGAATGGATCTTCAAGAAATTTACAGTTGTTAGTAATGTTAAAAGACATAAATGATCAAATTTTGGTGATAGTCGGTTGGTCTATTTGTGTGTTTGACTAATGCTTATCAGGATGTTTGTTAGCTGCATAACTCAAAAAGTTATGGACGGAACGTCAAGAAAATTACTGAAACTGTTAATACTGTTAAAAAGCACAAATGATTAGATTTTGGTGTGGATACAAATAATTCATGGTTTCAGAACCAATCGGAATTTTTTGTTGCCGTTGCCCTGTTGGGCGGAGGTATGAGCTCTCAGAGTGCTTTAGTTTTTTAATTATATCAGAATACGACTAACCCTGATCGAAAGGCTCACGTCCAGATCTTGCCATCCCTTAGTATAGTTAAACCCCAAACTTGTAACTGTACGACAATTATTGTGTTACAATGTGCATGCACGCTTTTGTGAAATGTTTTTGACTTGTTTCTTACAAAATACCGTATTGTAAACAGGAGCATGAAAGTGTTACTTGGTAAAATGCAACCTTTTGTTAACAAATACCTATATTGTTACGTGAACCGATTAAGAAGTGCTCACCAACAACTCGCTCAAAATTAACAGAGATAGTCCAACAGGTACCATTGGTGAGATTAGATTAGATAGCTGGCAGTTGGCGGACCGACAGGCCCACTTCCGAAGAGCAGCCGGGGTTACGCTACGGCCAGCTATGAGCTATTACCATTGTGTCAGTGTGATTTAGATATCTGAAGAAGGAAAGTAAACTCAGCCAAGAACTTCTTACTTGCTTCGTACTTACTGTAACACAAGAAATTGTAGTGGCGGCCGAGACGGTCAAGAATGTTTTCGACAATTCAATTGTGCTCAATTTGAAGCCGTGTCGGCAACGTAATCGGATTAATTGAGTTGGCTCTGTGCTGATAGCGTCGACGAGAGTCGCTAGTGTTAACGCGGGTACAAGCTAAAGGTGTCATCGATTGGTGCTGTGAATATGAGCCCGCTAGGCATGACTTCTCCGGGATCTCAGACTGGATCGTTGTCTTCGCCACGCCTGAAACTCGATTGAACGAGCGCAAGCCCACTGGAGGCTGGTATAGTGGTACGCTCGCAAGTGTTAGTGCTCGAGATCCCATCTTCACGAGACAGGTGAATATTTTCAGTGTTTGCCATACCAAACCAACATATCGTGTTCACAAAATATTACAGGGATATACTGACCCTAACAAGTCATGGTCATGGTTTGGCGACGCAGTTGTGTGTGCGTAAACCTTCCGTCTCAAATGACATAGGGCTGAAAATCCGTATATAGTCGCTTTCAACTGGTCACTCACTCCTCTGGTTCCAGCGGCTAGCGATCAGCATCACAAAGCAATCTGTGGGCTTTCGACTTGAGATGAGAAGGAACTGAATTTTGTCGGAAAAAGGAGACTATCTAATTCTATGTAGCAGGTTTGGATGGTTGGCATAATCATGGATAATCAATTGAAGACTAACGTCTGAGACTTGATTCACTGCTGTCGTGTCATATTCCGGGAGAGATATGACTATGTTGCGCTTAGCGTAACTTGGCCCGTCACAAACAGTGACACCTTGGCATTCATTTGCTCAGCAATTTGAGTCGATGATGAACGAGGCAAAGGGCAAGCTAATCTACAAATTACTTCAAAATCAGAAGACAAGCGAACAGCACAAAGGTTTGTTGCGACAATTACTTTTCTCAAACCAGATTGTTTTTTCCCCTTTGAAGAAACACTTTTTGCTGAAGTGAGCACAAGGAATTTCACTGAAATATTATTATTGCGCATCAATGATACACAGTTGAAATTTATTTTATAAGTGTTATTGGACTTCTTGCAGAAGATAAATGCTTTTTTTTTTGCATATCATCGAAGGGAAAAAGGATTATGAATTGAAGCGGATAGCGCCCATTTTTCATGATCATTTGAGTTGCTAGGCACTATATGCTTCATAAGTAAATTTGTTGAGTAAATATGATCTGAAAAGAAGAACCATTGTGAATTCGTCGCGTCATTTATAACGGCTTGGTGTGTTATATTTAATTACGACCTTTTCAATTCATCTTTTTATTCAATTGTTCATTCCCTAGGTGTCACACTAGTATTATTTGTATAGACCGTGTTGTGGCCAATCAATCTAGTTCTTCAATATAATTTTGGGTACTGTCAGCCAAGGAAAGACTGACGATGGCACTGCTTTACCTTGAATTAATAGAAGGAGCTGCAGGTTATGAACATCCAAGAGACATGATATGCCAACTGCCTATAACAGTCAGGCGAACAAGGAGATGGTGAAATATTCCTGCATAGAAGCAACTGTAGCAACTCGTCCGTCGTTTTAAAGAATATAATCAAACAGTAAGGTAAACAATGGCCTCCGTAGCAGATCCGCAGCCACAAGCATGAACGTCGGAACCATTTTAATGAAACTATTTGCTGGAAAACACTAAAAGTGGAAGGATAAAATAGAAAATAAACAACTTAGAAGCCTAAGTGCGTGTTTAAATAATAATTTGTACCTATGTAGAAAAAATAAAAATCGTAAAAAACTACAACGACAGCTGGTGATCACTTATTTGGAGAACAATGATAAGTCGAAACACAACCAACTTGCAGAACATCATCAATGGCTGATGAATCATTTTGCAGGTTTGGCTGAATTTGTACTAATAGATTGTACGGATAAATAAGACAACTTATCATCAGTGAATTACGACACTGAATAATGTATTTTAACTGGTTTCCATTTTTTGAAAAGTAGAGCAACTCACAACTATTTTTATGATTGTATTAATTTGAAGAATCTCATTCAATTTACAAGCCTACATTATGTTCCCTCTGTTATCCTATCAAATCTGAGGGCCGCCGCAGAATAAAATGGCAATTTAACTTGTGAGCGGCGCCGCGCCGGCCCTAAAGTTTGAAAGGGATAACTTGATAACTTTTAATGACAAATTTATTGCGTCATATTGATATTCCAGTTTATATTCTCACAACATCTGCTTAGGTAAACCATATGGCCAGCCGTTAATGCGCTGGTAGCCGGCAAGCTAGAGCAGCACCCTTATTAACTCTCCTTTTCTATAGCTTTATTATACGTCTCGTCAACCCGGATATGGCGGCGGAGGAGTCCCTTCTTGTGCACCTGTTGTAATTGCCGCGAGTTGATGTTTGCCGCTTTTTTGCCGAGCTGCAGGCGCTCCTTCGCACCCGGACCTGAACATCTTAAAGCATCCAGATCAGCTGTCATCCTTGGCATCGCCTCTATGTAATATCTGGTCTGGACATCCTGCGCTGATACACGTACACTGTACAGGCGGGCGCTCCAGGCACTCAGGTTGTCCTGAATGCAGAGCATGTGCTCTGGTTTTGTACTGAGGTGCTGGTGCTCAAAAATCTTCAAATAAATAATTAATAGAATTGAATGGCGCAGCAATTAACTTAAACGCTATAAAAACCGTTAGGTCTTTAATTTTTGTATATATAGGTTTATTGATGAACATGTTGCCAGTCTCTCTCTTTCGCTAGAGATAGCTGGATATTTATGAGTTTGAAGTAAAAGCTCACTTTCAAAATGTGGTTCAGAAATAGCCCGGCTTACATCTGCTCCTCTCTATCCAGGATACACCTGTGACAGGAGGTATAAATTAAACTTTGTCTTTTCAACTACATTTTTTGCAAAAAATATATTTTACCAGCAACGATAATCTGCTTTTATGGTAGTTGGAGCTGCTCTAAAAAACTATGTCTGCGCTCTTCAAAGTGCGATGATTGGTAGCTCTGATCGTAATTACTTGACATGAAAACCAAGATAATTAACTTGAGAGGAATACAAACTGCAGCCGCAGTGGGTGAGGTGCAGCCTCCTATTAACAGAATAATGAACACTATCATATATACGGAGAGGGCGCTGATGCTTGTTCTTTGACGTCATTTTTTATATCGAGGTACACCTGTTTAATGCAAATTGAGCTACCTTTTCAGATGCAACTAAATTATACTTCCTATACTTAGCTGAGAGCCTCTGATGCGGTAGTCTATGCTGAGTAAATTACAGAGTGATATATATCATAACAATAAGCTTTTTCTGACACTTCTCAGCCACTCTATATTGTTCAAGTTCATTGCTCATCCATAGATATAAACCAAATCTCAACGAAAATACCTTAGATTTTGAAGCACTTAAACTTTTTCGTAGAAGTGCAAGTACCGACCTTGTAGGAACATAGGCCTATGCGCCGGCCGTGTCTCTGCT
>LQNS02278078.1:5381735-5404722 GCA_001587735.2 Parhyale hawaiensis | reverse complement strand
CGAAGCAGTTTTCTCTTCATAGGTCAAAATTTGAGCACCTCAAATGAAACAGATATTTGAGGTGGAAAGACGGTATCAACGGTATCTTTGCTACGGAACGAACACTTTGTATGTAAGCTGCTATTTTGTTTAAGTGTGTTGGAGTGTTTTACTCAAGATGTTACTTCTGCCTGTCTATATAGAAAACCTAAGGATGACAGCTTGACAAAGGATCAATGAAGAAAAGAAGAAAATGAAGAAGCAGATAAGAGAAGAGGAGATTCCCCACCGGCCTAGAGGCATTAGGCAAAGGTATAGGTTATTGCGTGAATTTTTCACGCACGGGTCCACTACTTTTAACATAGGCATGCGAATGTGGGTACGCATTAGGATCTTCACAAAATGCATGGCTGTGAGAAAACATGACCGGCGGATGTACGAAAATGATTGTGTGTGCAATTGGAAAAAATTCTATAATTATTGTTCTGGAGAAGGGTATCACGCTTCTAACATCGACTCCTGACGACGGACCTTACCACAGCCAAATGAAAAAATGTAACTATAAATCTGCAAGATCAGCTCAGTACTTTTTGAGTGCATTGCTGCACATTGAAGTCGGTATTGTACAACGTACATATTATTAACATGGAATGGAATATACTATATTTTGTGTTGATGAACTGTAATTCCATGGAGACGCAATTTCCCCTGTCTGTGCAAGTAGCTTGAGGGACACTTTCTACTGCCTTTTTTTAAGAAATTAAGAAAAATAAATAAAAATGTCATTCAAATCCTTATATAATAAAACGTTTGGTGTATTTATTCATTTCGTGTCAGCTGTGAAGGGATAGATTGGCGGAAAATAGGCCTGGCTGCAGAAGATAGCGAAAGGTTCTTTATCCCTTTATCTGAAGGCACTTCTTGAAATCCAAGTAGAGATATTTGCAGCTTCTTGGGTCCGTTTTTATGATTTTTTTTTCTCTCAGGTCACGCCGTATAAATTCGGTAGATCGTGAACGAAGGGCTCTGGAGGTGACGATTTTTCACGGGTAGTAGATAATTATTTCTTCTAGCTTACTGTCTTTTTACATGACGAAGCAGTTATCTCTTTTTCTTGTTTCTCTGGTGGTGTTCCCATTATAATAGGGGGTCGCTGTTTCTTGTAATTTTCCCTGCTGCTTCTCCCTGATACACTTTGTCGCTCCATCGCAGCTTAGGTCGTCCGCAACTCCGTCGGCCGTATTCTCTTCACAGGCCAAAATTTCAAAACTTCAAATCGAGCAAATATTTGAGTTGGTAAGACGGTATCAACGGTATCATTGCTACGGAGCGCTGACATTGTATATAAGCTGACCTGACTGCAGTTGCATTCAAATTTATTATACTTTTATTCAAGCTTTTACTTCTATCTATATAGAAGACCTATGGATGAGAGCACGAAAAAGGATCAGTGGAGAAAATGAAGAAGCAAGTCCGAGAAGATTCCGCACCGGGCCTATAGGTATTAGGCAAACATATCGATTATTGCGTGAATTTTTTCACGCACGGGTCTGATTACTGAGTTTTGCCTCCTCTGTGAACACCTTAAGGTGTTCATGGAATAGGTGTTCATCATGGAATAGAATTACCAAGACGTCCTCTATTCTAAGCGACCTTAAGGTAAGTTCTCCTCCTCGCACACCATCCTCCAGGAAGTTTGAAAGAACGACAGCTATGCTGACTAGTATCGATTTCTGTAGGTCAGTAAATAGCTGGCTCTTCTTTGGCTTGAAAGGCAAAAGCTTGTGGGCAGTTTGGACAATAGCCCTCGTATATTTTTTGCTGATATCAATCTGTTTGGCTATTTTCCACATGGATCGCTTTGGGTTTCTCCTTATGCCCTCTTCTTTCTCCTTCCCCGTAGTTTAGGGTTTTTTAAGTGAGAGTGGGATCCACCTCTGAAACTTCCTCGTCAGAACGAAGCTCATCAACTGCTCTAACGGTGTGGTATTCACTGGATTTTGCTACATTTAGCTTTCAAATAATGTTGGAGTTCAGCACTTCCCCGTGGTAAAGCTCAATAATAGCTTTATGTTTACTCATTTTCATAAATCTTACAGCATTTGTGTGATGCTTGGAAGTGAATATTGATTATAAAATGAAATGGAGTCTGCTACTTACACTTTATATACTATTTTTCTTGAAAATATTGGTGTGCCCAAACCTCGATGCAAATATTTCAATTAAAACTTGTTCAAAAGGCATAGATATTCTTCGTATTTTGGCAGCAAACCCACAGATCTGCGTGCTTAGAGTATGCACTAAGTATTCCTTGAAACTGTTCACTCCAACGCAATTATGAAGCAGAGCAAGAGAGACAGTGTTTGCTAGTGCTGAAAAGTTTATCAAAAGTTATTGAAGTTTCGTCACAATATTGAATTGATTCACCCATGAAATATGTACACATCGGCCTTGAGTGACCGACAACGATAAGGTACAATTTTGTTGAGAATAAACTAATGGTCATCATTATGGACTAATAGAGACAATTTGTTGCGGCACGGGCAGCTCGTGAAGTCTCGCTCGTTTGTGGTTCTCCGACGGCACCGCAATCTGATGGTCGCTCATCGAAGAAGATTTCCGCGCCAGGTTATTGGTGAGGTGCTCTTTGGCAGCAGCCTTCATCAGCTGAGACTGGCCATGTATCTTCTTACCCTGTGCTGGTGTACCTACAACTTCATCAGTTAATCGTGTAATATTTAGGCAACAGTTTTGTGTAGCGTCCAAAACCGGCAATTCTCCTTTTGTTGCCGAGATCAATGTCCAAGCGTGGAAAATCGTAAATTAAGTGATGTGTTTATATTGTGTCGTAAAACTTCGCTCATCTCCTTTCACAAAAATATTTCCTGAAAGAATGGTGCACAAGGTAGCGGATAAGAAAATTAAGAAATAATCTCTAGCTGGCTCTGTTTGCCTTCAGGTTAATCATCGCTGATGTGGAAGATCCCAGTGCTCAAGTAACTGATCGTCTTGCTTCGTATCGCATGTCCCGTTGCTTAGCAAAACTGGGAGTTCGTAATTACCTCCGCCAAGGAGGTTATGTTTTCGTCGGGTTTGTCTGTCACAAAGGTAACTCAAAACTCCAAAGTTATGGACGGATTTTGACTAAATTTACAGGGATTGTTATGTATGTTAGGAGGAACAGATTGGCTTGTCTGAAAATTGGCTCGTCTGAAACTTTAGACAGAAGCATTGGCCTTGCCCCACTGAATCGTGTTACAACATAAAAAACAAAGAGATTGCCTCGAGCCGGTTGAACACTTCATCTTACGAGCCAGAGTGAGTTTCTGGAAGTTTCAAGGGAAACTTAATGAGGTCAATGCCTGAAACTGAATTCAGAGGGTCATAGGCAGTGCACCTGTGTGAAATTTCGAACAAGTCAAGAATCGAAGGCTTAACTTTGGCCCCCAATCTCACATGGCCTACATTAGCTACAGGTATAAATATTTTGCATCTTTTCAAATCTATTTTTGCAAAGGCTTAATTACCTTCACGATACCGTCCGGAAATGTTACTGCTTTAGTTGTACAGTATGTGTGACATTTTACTCCTTCCTCTCGACTTCCTGAACTTCATAACAATTGGTGCATCAGCCTAATCTGCTCCTTATTTGCATACTATTAGGAGCCATTAAGACCGAAGCCTTCGAGAGCCCAAAATGCAAAACCTCCCTTTAAAGAGGAAGTATTATGGTAAAGTTTCATTTTATGTGTGAAAAAAGGGATAGCTGTTGTGTAATGGCAATTGTTTCATTTATTTTTATCTCCGCCAGGGAGGTTATGTTTTCGTCGTGTTTGTATGACTATCTGTCACCAAGCTAACTCAAAAAGCTATGAACCGATTTGGACGAAATTTACAGGGATTGTTAGGTATGTTAGGAGGAACAGATGATTAATTTTTGATGAAGATATGTCCATTCGTTTGTTTGTTTGTTTGTCGTCTTCATTTTTCATAATGCCATAACTCAAAAAGTAACGAATGGATTTTTATGATATTAACATGAGTCGTTAGGTATATAACAAAGAGTGAATGATCAAATTTTCATAATGATCCGTTTGTTCGTTCGTTCGTTTGTCACTGTTTTTAATCTTATGCTTGTTAACACAATAACTCAAAAAAATATAGAATGGATCTTTATGAAATTCATAGGGGTTGTTATTATTGTTAAAGGACATAAATGATTAAATTTTGGTGCAGGTCGGTTTTTTCGTTTGTATGTTTGACTCATGTTTGTCATAACGTTTGTTAGTAGTATAACTCAAAAAAGTTATGAACGGATCTTCAAGAAAATTACACAAGCTGTTATTACTATCAAAGGCACAAATGATTAAATTTTGGAGTTTATACGAAGAAAATTGTGGTTTTAAAGCAAATATGAATTTTTTTTTATACCGTTGCCTTGCTTGGCAGAGGTATGTACGCTCAGAGTGCTCTATTTTTTTTTTTTAATCTTGCTACAATATGACGCTATGAACCTTCCAAAAGTCTCTCCTTGTACGTATTCCAGATGTGTGAACCTGACGTAACTGTTTCGTCATTGATTCGTCATTAACTGACGACGCCGGAGTACATGTACTACAGTTAAAGGGACCATAGCACCGATGCAGCAGTCAAACACAGTTCTTCGCTATTCCCTTGGTCATTTCAATATTGTCGTCGATTTAGCTTGTAATGAAATTGTGAAGAAACAATAACGCAAAACTGACGTAAACGCTCTATCAGAACTACGTCATTAATTCGAAACTGGCCCATTCTCAGAGAGGAGCCGAGGCTCACGCTCCGGCACTCTTTGGACTATTACCGTTGCTGGTCAGAGTTACGGAAACTTTCGCTCCACGATTTTGAGAAAGTTTTATATTTTGGACTCGTGTGGACAGGGGCTTTTAAAATGCGGCAAATAAAGCTAGTAGCGGAGCCAAATGAAAATACCCAATTAGAGCGCTCATATTTCAAAACGTTGCCAGTGTTACCGCTGACGATTTGCTATATTGTTCTTCTTGATACATTGTCATCATAGAAAATTGAGCAAAAATTAATAAATGCATAGATCTACTTGAGTTAAAATAAATTATGTCTAATAAAAGGATACAAAATTGGTTATTACCACAGGTGTATTGGGTGACCTTCTGTCTCAATGCCCTTCTGGCACTGCAGAAGTTGATATTGCAGCAATGGAGATGAAAGTTCAATTAGCTTTCTTATGCATCATGATTCTTAGTGTCTTCCTTCAGATTATTTTGTTGCACCAGTTGTTCTTCCAACCTTAATTCAGTGGTCGATGAAACAGCTTTCGCGAAGCTACACACCATTGGACTTTTGGGCTATCCTACCGTATCTTTGATACCAAATTGATCCTAATAACTTTGAGCGTAGCGGGTTGCAATGAATTTTCTCCTTGTCAGAGAGAGAAAAAGTTTCGATTTTCAGCAGTTGTGAAGCCGTGAACGCTCATCTCCAGGTGCTTTTACGTTAGCAATCTATACTATAATAAGAGAGCTGTCTGTCAGTCCGTCCGTCCGTCTGTCCGAAGCCTTATTTTTTCCCTATCTAATACTGAAGAAAAAAATTCGAAGGCCCCCAACTTTTCTTTTTGTCAAACCGTATCCAGGATACGAACCGGGGAATTCCCAGGTTATTAGTGAAGGCCTGGTCACGGGCCTTTGTGAACTTGGTTACTTTTGTGCACTTGGTGGACAATGTGGACTTGGTGAACTTCGTGGACTTTGTGGACTTGGTGGACTTTGTGAATTTGGAAGTAGTGTGAACTTTTTTCGATGGAATGGTAAGATATTTTCAAATTCATATTTCATGACTTATTCAACAAAAGGGTTGCGTTTGGTGCACTAGTATGAGTATGATCAATGAAAAACGGCTCATCACAAATTCTTTGCTATTATATATCGACAGCGCGGTCCCTCTAGTCATTAATAAGGAAGGCTCTTCTGACCACTGCATCCTCGATACGGCTCGGCCAACCTTTTCTTTCAGAAAAATATTCGTCTCTCTGTATATTGGTGCTAAAAAAAAAAAGCTGGCGTAACCTACTCCAAGTCCACAAATCGGGTAGAAGAAAATAAAAAACATAGGATAGATTTTTGGAGATCCAAAAGGGTTCGGGCAATCTAGTTAAAAATAAAATTTGCACTTTTGCTAGCATAAGAGAATTTTTGCTCCCCCGAACTTAAAATGGCACAAATTTCGTTCATTAATAGAACACACTGCATACCCGTTATAAGGCTTCTTTTCCGGAAATATTTTGTTGCACAAGCAGGCACAGTACAAAATTTCATCACAGTTTTTGCCGCCTATTTGATAGCTGGATACTCTAGTTATTTTCATAATAAACTATGGCTGATTATATATACGGTAGTGTGTGTAATGACGTCGGCTATTAATTAATTCATTAATATCTTGTCCTGTTACAAAGATCAAGACAAAATCTATGGCTTATTTCCGTACGTAGAACACCAAAACGTCAGATAAAGGTGTGTACGGTATTGCAAATGTGAAAGTAAATCCACAATTATTGTTTCGTTTGACAAGTTGTAGTTTAAACTATGTTTATCCATAGATTCCGCTGCAGTGGAGCCTGAAGTTTGTCATTTTCTCTTCACAACAGTCGTGCTTACCCAGTGTCGCTACTTCGCTCGAGGCTCACACCGGAGACCATCTCTTGTCTCGAACTAACCTAGATAGTTGCTGAGGTTCTCATGGACGTCCGAGTTCAGTTATTCGTAACACGCAGGATCTTCACCTCTCGGCAGAGCAATCGATGGACTTCATTCCTCGCTGCAGCCAGTATTCCCACTGCCCTTATGCTCTGAGACTCTTCATTGGTCGTTTCATTCAGGGCACTCAACTCAATAGTTTTTTTTTAAGTTTTTAGCAAGAACACTCGTTATAGTTCTTTGTCTGCCCCATTTCGGTAAGTTCGACTGCTGTATAGAGTAAAACAGAAGAAGACGCAAATATCAAACAAAAACATCTATCTTTTGAGGAACACTTTATCAAAATTAGAAAGAACAACTTTCAAAATTCGCTTCATCACTATTTGATGTACAGCTTAACTCCTCTATATTATGAGTCTTAAATGAAAATCTTCTCTGTATGAAATCGTACTTGATTTGAAACTGTGATTTATATATAAATAGGTCAATAATCGCGCAGTGGACAAGGGTAAGAGTCACGGGGTAAAACTCTTCATTTTGTTAATACTAAAATAGGAACTAACGCTCAACTGTTTTTGGTTAAGGCTGCCGTTTTGTGTACGGTACATGCAGCTCTATGTAATGAAGTGTAGAATGTAAGACCGCTGCGATAGCCTATCGCCTTCGTTTGTTTATGATCTAGAAATAGGCTACATTCCCTTGTGCACTATTTCCTGTTTCAATGAGTTTCGTGTAATGTTTCCATGAGTAGTTATACTAACGCTTATTATCTATGATATTAAAAGTGTTGTTCCTTCGTTCGTTCGTAGTTCGTTCGTTCCTTCGCGTGTTACGCTCTTCGACAATAGATAGAAGGGAATTGGAGCGAATTGTTTTAAAGCTCAGCAGCTGTTTTCGGTCAAATAGTTTGGAAGAAAGTCGGTAAACTCTTTAAAATAATGTGAATCAGGCAGCATTATAGAACTGACGTAAGTATCTATGATACGGCGGGGTTCATCAATCGGATGAAACTGGGCAAGTTTTTTCTAATACTGTAGTAATTATTGTGCACCTGAGCTGTTCTTTGTCAGCGCGTTAGCATCTGCATCATTGTTTGCCTTTACAGTGGGAATTCCGCCAGGATGCAGATATCGCAATCAAGTTTCTTTTCTATGGAGATCGATGACGAGGTGGCAGAAGAAGGCTAAAGTGAAATCCTTATTCCTTTATTATCTGAATGCATTTCTTGCCACCACTATAGATATTTTGGCGATACTGTTTCCTCCTTATGGAATTCAGTAGTCAATAATCTAATACTAAGAATGTACGCCATCTACAACCAGAATATATATATATATATTTATCCACTATATAATAAAACACAGTTGTTGGTCGCTTGCTCCAATGTTGGTCCGTCTCTCCGTCACGCAGTTAAACAGTTTATTGGGAGAAAATTCATGTACTGAAAAACAAGTTGAGATACCATACAATTTCAGCGCTTGGAGTACCGGTGACAAATATAGCTCTGCATCTCCGGCCTCTGGATTCCGAGCTCTGGATCCCCAGCCTCTGGGTCCCGCTTTCATTGCTAAATGATATCGAAGTAGTTGAATCTTCACGCTGAGCAAACGCTTTTTAATATTGAACTAGTGCACCAGACGCAACCCTTTTGTTGAATAATTCATGAAAATATCTTACCATCTCATCGAAAAAGTTCACAATACTTCAAAATTCACAAAGTCCACGAAGTTCACCAAGTTCACAAAGTCAACCAAGTCCACAAAGTTCACCAAGTCCAAAAAATTTACCAAGTCCACGAAGCTCACCAAGTCAGCATCTTCCACCAAGTGCACAAAAGCAACCCAGTTCACAAACTTAAGGCTCCTGACCAGGCCTTCACTAATTATCCGGGAATTCCTGGATACGGTTTGGCAAAAAAAAAAGTTGAGAGCCTTGAATTTTTTTTCTTCAGTATTAGATAGGGAAAAATAAGGCTTCGGACAGGCGGACAGACGGAGTGACAGACAGACGGCTCTCATATTATAGTATATATAGATTTACATCGCAGCCAAATTTCGACGCTGGAGGTTCAACAATTAGTTGGTATCCACAATACGGTCAGCCTTGGACATTTGCAGTGAATTCTTTTGACTGAACTATTATTTTCTTAGTGCAACTTAACGTTTACTCAATTCCAAGCTTATATTCACTCCTTATCTTGCACGGGGATATTTTCCTATCGCAAAACTCATTCTTGTACAGCTTGCGTTTCACTAATGGAAGATCAGGCCTGCAGGGATGAGACCTATAATACAGCCAAACCTGTACTGGGAACCGGAACAATAAAAAGCTTAATTACAAAATTCTTGCCGTCATTTTTGAGGGCTGGGCCCTCTAGTTTATTTATATGTTTGGTATCACGCTCTTAACGAAATAGGCAAAAATTAGCTCTGGCCGTCCTGGCTTCATCAGTGTATTCATCTGCTTGAAGACTATGGTGATCCTGCCAAGCTTCATACTGTAGAAAACTGATAGCCAGAAAATATTTCAGGTTGCTGATGGTGGCACTGGAACAGTATATCTGATGATTCCGATCCGGTCCTGTCTTTCTTTGACTATACGTTGAAGTCCAATCGATGCAGATGCATACAGCTTCTCTAAGCAATCTCTTCCATCGTGATGCGTACTCTCTCCTGAGGTTTTCTTCATTCAAACTTCAGCTGCCCTTAGTTTACCCTGGTCGTCTAAATTTGACTACATAAATCGAGACAAATGGTAAGATATTCTTAAACGGTCAGCACGCTCGTAAATGCCACAATGATTTCTTGGCAGCAAATTGTTTTCTTCATTTTGGGTTCTTCTTCCAACAGAACCAGTTTCCTCCGAGTCCGAGTTATATGCCACCCTCGAGTATCTTGGATACAATGCTCCGTATTTATCAGAAGCAATATCAACTGTGGGCTAAAATAAAAAACATTGCTAATCGTTAGTAACAATGATTGCAGTTCTTGTTCTTCCAGCTTCTCATGCCGTTCCCGTGGAGTCTGATAGTCATTACTTTTTCTCTACTTCTCGAAATTATATTTTCCTTTGGTTTACGATATACACATTTAGTAGAAAATCAGCGAAGCGTAAAGAAAGCCATTGTTTCGTGTCCAGTAGACGCAACAATTATTCATTCAAACTTCTTGTCGCGAAAATTTTCTTACGCTGACGCTATCTCACTGTGTATTGTGATTACGGAGCGGAAATGAAATTCAGTGATGTTTCATTGCTTACCAATATAGTTTTTGCATATCATCTATAGAAGGGAAGGAGTGTGCTGAAGACGAACTGAAGTGTACTGCTTGGTAGAAAGCACGCATCTCATACCATAATTTGAGATGGCCGTTGTAGCGTTTTCCTCTATATGTATTTTAGTAAGGAAAGTACAATCAATGAAGAAGTGTCACCTCAAACTTCTTGTGATAAAGAAGAAGCAAGCGAAGAAAAGGAAATTCCGGACAGGTCTACATTAAGCTAATACATACATATATTATTGCGTGATTTTTTTCACGTACGGGTCCACTAGTTAGACCATATTGCAGAAGAAGGCTAAACTTCGAATACGGTACTCATCGTTATTGACAACTAGAGGGCCCAGCTGTCAAAAATGACGGAAAAAAAATTGTGATTGAGCTTTTTATTGTTTCGGTTCCCAGTATAGGTACTAGTGTATTATAGGTCTCATCCCTGTAGGCCTGATCTT
The DNA here is from genome assembly GCA_001587735.2 of Parhyale hawaiensis. Taxonomy (NCBI): domain Eukaryota; kingdom Metazoa; phylum Arthropoda; class Malacostraca; order Amphipoda; family Hyalidae; genus Parhyale; species Parhyale hawaiensis. The sequence goes on along the minus strand of LQNS02278078.1, from coordinate 5,394,309 downwards.
CCATTAGTGAAACGCAGGCTGTACAACCATGAGTTTTGCGATAATAAAATACCCCCGTGCAAGATAAGGAGTGAATATCAGCTTGGAATTGATTAATCGACAAGCTGTACTAAGAAAAATATAGTTCTGTCAAAAGAATTCACTGGAAATGCTCAGTGCTCACCGTATTGTGGATACCAACTGACTGTTGAACCTCCAGCGTCGAACTTTGGCTGCGATGTAAATTCAATGTAAAAAGGCTTCTGCTCAGCGTGAAGATTAAACTGCTTCGATATCACTCAGCAATGAAAGCGGGGATCCAGAGGACGGAGATCCAGAGCTATATTTGTCACCGGTACTCCAAGCACTGAAGTAAGGTATCTCAACTTGTTTTTCAGTACATGAATTTGCTCCTATTAAACTCTTAACTGCGTGACGGAGAGACGGACCAACATTGGAGCAAGCGAGGGAGCAAGCGACCAACAACTGTGTTTTATTATACAGTGGATGAATGCAGTTCTTGCTCAACCAGCTTCTCTTGCCGTTTCTGTGGAGTCAGACCTTCATTACTTTTCTCTGCAGCGAAATTATATTTTCTTTTGGTTTACGATGTATATATTTAACAGAAAATCAGTGAAGCGTGTAGAGCAACCGATATTTTTCGGTGTAGTAGACGCAATAATTCTTTATTATAACTTTTTGAGTGCGAAAATTTCGCTCTGCTGAAACTATCTCACTGTGTATTCTGCATACGCAGCTAAAAATGAACTTCAGTTTTCAGCGCTTACTAATACAGTTATTTTATTATTGTTATTATTTTTTTTTTGCATGTCATCTATGGGAGGGAAAGAGTGTGTTGCAGACGAATTGAAGTGTACTGCTCAGAAGAAAGCAAGTATTTCTTACGATAATCTGAGTTGGCGGTTGTAGCGTTTTCCTCTAGATGAATTTTAGTAAGGAAAGTGCAATCAATGAAGAAGAAGTGTCATCACAAATATTTTGTGAGGAAGAAGAAGCAAGTCAAAGAAGAGAAGATTCCGCACTGGCCTATATTAAGCAAATATATTGATGACTAGTGGACCCGTGCGTGAAAAAAATCACGCAATAATCGATATGTTTGCTCTCTTCTTTGACTTGCCGTTTCCACATTTTTCCGCTCATGCTCATTAGCAACTCTTATTTCCTTCTGCAACCCTTCAGTTTCAAGTCTTTCTTCTCACTGTGCCCCGCCCCATATAGGACGTCTCCGTTCTTGAGACTGAAGTAGTCTCGTTCTTTTTTTTATGTTCTCTATCCTCTTTCTTAATTAAATATGCATCTTCCAAAGTAAAATCTCAATTAGAACACTGCAGTAAACTTGAATGCCCCTGCGGTCAGCTAATATGCAATGTTAGGGTGCCGTATCCACAACACCGTCTTCCATATTTAAGTGTTCGAATTTCGGCCACTGAAGCGAAATATGCGCTCTCAGAGAAAGACAGTAATCTAGAAGAAATAGTTGTCTACTGAACAGTGCCCGTGAAATGCTTGAAGAGAAAGCTATATTGTCGAATTCAATAAGAGAGACAGTAATCTGGAAGAAATAATGGTCGACTACCCTTGAAAACCATCACTTCGTGAGCGCCCCGTTGATTATATGCCGAATTTATACGTCGTGACCTAAGAGAAAAAACAAACTTATAAAATCGGACTCCAGAAACTGCATACATACTGTCCCGACTTCAAGAAGTGTTTTAAGCAAGAAGTGCATTCAGATGAAGAGATAATAATCTAATTTTCACCATCTTCTGCAAGCTGATCATCGATCCTACGAAAACGTAACTGAATTACAAAATATGTAACCTGGCTTATTTTTCAAATACCTATTTCTTTCAAAGCGGATACGAAATAAATAAATAAAAACACGTAGCGTTTTATTATGTAAGGATTATTGCGTGAATTTTTTATGCACGGGTCCACTATCACATTAAACAAACCAGAATAATGATGGGCTATTGATCAGTATCCACGGGTTCCAAGATAGTGAGAACAAATCGAATACTTTGACAAAAAAAAATGAAATGCGTAAGATTAGGAAAGTTTAAATTACCTGTAAGCTGTGGGAACGAGAGCTTAGTAAAGGTGTTCAAATACATTGGAGAACAATGCAAAAGCACCGCCATGTATTCTGTCTTTATCTAGACACAAGTGCCAATTCTTTGCTGACGGAATACATTCGTGATTAATTTTAGTGGTGAAATAAATATACTAGAAAAGCTTAGGCGAGATGTAAGGTACACTGACTGTGTAACGAAACACGGGAGTAAGCGACGGACGTACCGGTATGCTCAGACGGGTTGGGTTAAGTTACATGCACTACCTTAGGTTAAACAATGGTAAGAGAAAACATTTACCAGCTGTAGAACATCCACGGGTCCCGTAGAGGACATATATCTCCATAGGAGGACAACTATCCCCACATGAGGGCAACTGCCCCTTGGATGGACAACTACCCACTGGGAGAACATCTACCCCAGGAGATAAATACCCCTGGGAAGTTAACTACCTCTAGGAGGATAACTACCTATTGGGAGGGCAACTACCGATTTACAATAATAAACACGATGAAATTAGGTGTGTTCTAATTACATTAAAATCCAATAACAAGTATATCGGTTTCCAGGCAATTTTCCAACCACTTAAAATAAAGTTAGTAAACGGTGAATTTTTTCACGGGTCCAGCTAGTTAATACTATTATTAATTTTGTTATCATTATTATTATATGGCAAGCACTCCTAGAGATAATTATGTCACCTAACTTCACCAGCGTGCTGCCGTGTTTTCTCTGCTCGGAAGAAAAATTCCTCGGTGGGAGTATCAAGTTAATTTTGCACAGTTCATTGGTAACAACCAAAAATCAAACTTGAATTTCATATGGCTTTTTATTTCCAGTTGTTGCTTCTATGTCCCTTCTTGTATTCTTTATGAAGTACCTTACTCATTTTTGTCATAACATACTGTATATTATGTATAATGTTTCGTTTTTCTATCAGAATTTTGAAAATGAGCTACGCTCACCAAGCTTTGTTTTTCATCTTTCAGTATCTTTCTTTAGTGTTCTCTCTTGTAATTTGCAAAACCAACCATTTATGTGGGGTTGATGGTGGCACGATAATTCATGTTATCAAGGTGATAACTCCAAGGCATTCACGCACACTCTTAAAGGCTTCCATCAGCCAAATGAGGGACTTGGCTAAGCCAAGACGCATCCCTAATGGCAGGTCGCGTCGGGGTTCCCACGCCTCGTGTGCAACTCCCAATGCCTCATAATCAGATTATTGAACTTCTCGACTTTATTGTAAATTTCTAATGGAACGAGAAAAACAAGTTCTCGCTTGATGATGTAGGAGACTTCGATCCCATAGGCGAACACTTGATACCGCAACGTGGCTACAATTTGTATGCGAGACGTGAGATGTTCAAATCATTACTGCATGAAAATTTCGTGGTGGAGCAGTCACAGCATTTATTTAATTTTTGTATGCGGTGCCACACAATGATTTTATATTCCACAGCATCATCAACGCAAATTTCTCAGTAGCTCTGTGTGATTAACAAGTGCACTTTCATAATTCTTACTTCATATGTAGTCCTGAAGTGGCAGTTTCAGCATTCATTTCAGTACAGAATGAGAAGTTACTTCGAAATTAAAAAGTAGCTAAGCTAGAACGCGAACAATGATTGTTATTTCAAGTCTGTGTGCTCTGTGTTTCAAATAGAGTTACTGTTCTCAAGCTGTGTGCCATGTAAGTAGAAAATCTTTTTTTCTTCAGCGTATATCAGCTCATCATCACGTTGAAAGTGTCAAAGTTTTTACGATAGCCCGATGATTTTTCTTTACGAACTTGAATTATTATTGTAACTCCTTTTATATCCAGCTCGGAATATCAAGCAGGGTGTTACATAATTTCGCGGTGAAAATGTATTAGCGTAGAGTGTGCCACCTTCAGGAGCCATGAGATTGGCCACAATAAAGTTACATTAGGTTCGTGCATCCATTAAAATGGGGATCGCTTAATTTCCCTAAATGGAACCCCAGATGATTCCTAAGCCTTAGCTAGCGTGGGCTTCGGGCTGTTGTTACTTTGCTGCCGCTTTAACTGTTAAAATTCTATTACACAATATCATTTATCACGTTTTTCTTCTGGTCCTGACTTACTGTTCTCAATCACATTGCTCTTATGAGCTTGAGTACCAGTCTCTCTTAATTGTTACTCCCTGTTGCTTTTCAGTTTCCGCTCCTGAAACACTTTTCAAAGGGTTAGAAATACAAGAATGAACGCCATACTTGTTATAATGTCACTTTCTTCAATCATTTGGATTCCAGTCGATTATAGTGGCATCATTGTATGGTGGGCGGGATGAGAACAGCAGTGAAGCCCGCTGCACTCAAGCGTCAAAACCCTGTATTGTTGCTCCCAACATTTCCTACTATTTTCTGCGAACTTGACACAGGCTTGCCTGATATTAATTGTAACAAAAACTTAGATCTCTGTATGTAATACAGGTTTTCGTTTTAGCAAGTAGCAATAATTGCTTAGTTTCAAATATTTCACTTAATTTCGAATGACGTTGAATTCGCAGCGGCGTATTATTGAAGCTTTGTTGAACACGCTAAGCTGTAATCACGATAACTGAAACTTTTGTTTGAAGACTGTGAAATGTTCCTGTGTATAATTTCCGAGTCTATGAATAGATACCTACTTCACACTCACATTTAGAAGCTGTAGTGTAGAGTAGAAGTAAATGTAGTAATAAACGTAAATAGTATGATTAAGGTTACATGGTAACGTAATTACTTCTTTTGAAATTATACAGAAAACTCAATTGTGATTGCAATATTTCTGCTCTGCACGAAGTGTGGACATCAACGATGACTTGCGCACCAACGCCCATTGCAGCTTGTATTTGTTCAAGTTGAGTTTTGATGAACGGTTCCTTTGAGTTACTCAGCGCATAGACAGCCGAAAAACGTTCCAGACCATTTCGTATCTGAGCTCCCCCGGCATCTAGCAGCGTCAAGCTCCCCCCTCCCCCACCTCCTTTATTCTTTCGGGAAATATTAGGAACTTAAGTGCCCGCGCTGTCAAAAATGACACCGAGGAGCTTGAAAGGATCCCTTTTCGTTGATCTTACTTTCGCTTTTAACATACTCTTGAAAGACACCTTACAGCGGCAAGCTTCACGAAAACCTCGTCATTTTCTGTTTTTACTATTCAGAGAGCTTCTCAAATAATAATTCAATATTCTACCTGAAATATTGAAAATAAATATATCTAATATATACATAAATATACAGCGCAGACAAGTAGCATTCCCGGTATCACCTTTGACTTGTACGAACACGGTCGTGCAGGTCCATCATAGTTATAAATTTACTTGTCCCTCCGTTAATTGGTGCGACAGTGATGCTGTCATTAGTATTAGATAGGGAAGATTAGGGTATCCTTGATATGACCTGGGAAGGGATCAATAGGAGCAAGAGTCAAGTACTGCTCGTAGGTCTTGTCATAGGTTTACTAGCGGGACCCGTGGAAATTCCACCGTCGGTTAGGTAATGTCCTCACTTTTTATAAGGAACCAGTCCTAACCTACGCTATTATAACTCACTTTAGCTCGACCTAATGCAGCTTCTCAGCCTAACCTACCGACAAATAGCGCCTATTCCTTAATCCTAACAAACTCCGTCAAACCTCAAGTGCGCTGCACGCGAGAGTTGAAACATGGCAGCGTTGCTCCCTATCCTTCCCCTTCCGCTGCTGTGTATGCAGCTTCAACTCATCTAATATTATTATCTTCAAAAAACTGCTTAAACTCCGAGCTGCGGCAGCCATTCCACTACAGCGATGGCCACGAGCTCACTTTCGACTGTCTTTGAATTACTACTGAGTTTCAATTCACAACTGTACATACATTTTGCCATCGATGTGTCTTAATAGATTCAACCGTTATCATGCGCACAAAAACATCTGTTCCAAGAACGTAAAGCGCTTCGGTCTTCCAACTCGTAGCAAGGCCATCCCTAATATTGTGTGGGCACACTATCATAATAATTGCTCGGCCGCTTAACTTTTCGCTTTGGCCGTCATGCTGCCGTGACTACAACTAATAGAGCATGAAAGTCATGCTAAAGCTATGCGTCATTGCAACTTAAAACTAGCTCAAAAGTAAGAGGCACATATTCCCAAAGCTTAGCCATTCTACCTCGTTACAACGTACAAACTGCCAATTCTTTTTAGTGGCATAGCAATGTCCAATCAGATACAGATTTGCGTGGCAATGCAACTTTTACGGAGGCGTGCCCGCGCCCTAAGTTACTCTGTACATGCGCAATGCGCAACATAGCTAGACACTAGGCCTATATCACTGGTGGCTCTCGCAGATATTTTGCCAGCAAAATTTTCGCCCCTGTATATCATAATAGAGATATAAAGACAGTATAAGCAAATATAGCAGTCTCGCTTATTGGAGGTAATTTTTTCATTGCTTTTCTTCTATATTTATACTCCTTCGCTCTCCTTTGTTTCTCATTGTCTGAAGATAACATTATTTAGACTTTCATATTTTTAACGTTTCCATTTTTCATCGGTGTATTTATTGATTTCAGTTCTACTGCGGGACCCGTGGCTGCTTTACAGTTGATGTGCGATAGCCTGCCAACATACTAATACAACACTTAGCCCATTAAAAAAATTGATTCATGTCGCTGAAAGCATTTTTCTGTTAGCTTACATCATTCTAAGAACTCCTCCTCCACGAGTCGCAAGCACTCAACGGCCAAAGCTTCCCAGGCCATTTTAAGCTGACTTCTTCTCACTTTCGCCTCATCTATATCTTTAAGCTCCGCATATCAGCGGGTATCGATCATGCTTGCGTTCATTCATGATCATCTCTTTGGCTGAGATTCTTCTCCAACTTTTTTTTTCTCTCTTTCGTCTTCCATTTTTTCTCCTCTCGTTTCCCCAGTCCTCTACATCCTACTAACATAGTGGCAATAACTCATAGAGGGCCGGGGCGTAAGTTCTGGTGTCTCTATGAGAATGGGCCTCTTGGTTCGTTTATTGCCACCTATCTAATATAATCTATTTTGTTCTAAACATTGCACTTGAAAAATGCACTTTAGAATGATGCCGTTAAGAACAGCTTCGTTTGAACCGCATTACGGCTACGATCGGATCTTCCCATATTTGGATCGGTATGCAACTCCAACAACGTGAATATTACAAGAAATATAATTTGGTATCATGGTAGGTATGATACGTGCTAAATGAACTTCATGTCTTCGCTTCGAAACTGACAGAAATTTTTTTAAGTTCGAGCTGAAAGAAAACAGCTGTGGTGGAACGTCCTCCTGGGAAAATGAGAGCTTCTTAGGCTATATGTTGAATTTCCCCTATCTATTATTAAAGAGCATGGTATACGAAGGAACGAACGAACAACGCTCTTATCCTTGACTTAAAGAAGATTCATTGCCTGATTCGGAATATTTTTTAAACTTCGTACGCATGCATCATACGGACCGATTGCATCATTATCGAGGAACATTGCTCTTGTTCTGTGAAATTTCCATAGGTTCCAGCCAGTCCTAGTTGAGAGGCAATTCCTCGGTTAGGGTGATTCCTTCTTAGACTATATTAGACTAGAAGACCCAGCCGTCAAAAATGACGTTTTAAAATTTTGTGATGGAGCTTTTTATTGTTCCGGTTCCTAGTACAGGTTTTGCTATATTATAAGGCTCATCCCTGCAGGCCTGATCTTCCATTAGTGAAACGCAAGCTGTACAACCATGAATTTTGCGATAGCAAAATATCAGAAAATATAGTTCAGTCGCAAGACTTCACTGGAAATGCCCAAGCCTCACCGTAATGTGGATACCAACCAACTGATTGTTGAACCTCCAGAGTCGAACTTTGGCTGCGATATAAATTCAATATTAAAAGGCGTCTGCTCAGCGTGAAGATTCAACTACTACAATATCATTCAGCAATTGAAGCGGGGATCTAGAGCCCGGGATCCAGAGGCCAGAGATCTAGAGCTATATTCGTCACCGGTACCCCAAACAATGAAATTGTATGGTATCTCAACTTGTTTTTCAGTACATGAATTTTCTCCTATTAAACTCTTAACTACGTGGCGGAGAGACGGACCAACATTGGAGCAAGGGAGGGGGCAAGCGACCAACAACTGTGTTTTACTATATAGTGGATGGTATATTTTTGCTGGTCACTCAATATGGCGTCTGCTAGCGACTCTCGAATTTCTACCTATCTTATTCGTTCACTGCTTTACGCGATACATACCTTAGACATATTATACTTTATACTTATAGCTGGCCATCAAAAATGACTGCGTTGAATTTGCCCGCACCGCGGTGATAGTCTTAAGCCACGAGGCGTTCTAGTATATCTAATAAATTTGAATCGATTGACCAATACTCGTGTAATGCAGTCTTTTCGTAATTAATACACTATCTGCAGAATTATCCCCCGAAGAACTTAGTTTCTTCAGTCATGATGAGCGGGGGGTGCGTAAGAGTAGTAAGTAGTAGGATAAGGCCATAAAGGGTACAATAGGCGAAAATGCTTGGGCAACACTAGAGGTTTGAGTACGTGGGTAAGGTTAACAAGGCCATTACCTCCTCCAAGGAGGTTATGTTTTCGTCTGATTTGTCTGTCTGTCTCATCTGTCTGTCACCAAGATAACGAATTTTGACGAAATTTACAGGGATTGTTATGTATGTTAGGTGGAACAGATGATTAACTTTTGGTGAAGATCCGTCCATCCGTTTGTTTGTTTGCCTCATTTTTCTCAATGCCATTACTCATAAAGTTATGGACGGATTTTTATGAAATTCACATGAATTGTTAGGTATATGACGAAGAGTGAATGATCAATTTTTTTAATGATCCGATTGTTCGTTCGTTCGTTTGTCATTGTTTTTATTTTTCTGCTTGTTGGCACAATAACTCAAAAAATAATGAATGGATCTTTATGAAATTCATAGTAGTTGTTATTAGTGATAATAAATATAAATGACCAAATTTTGGTGCAGATCGGTTCTTTCGTTTGTATGTTTGACTCACGTTTGTTATAACGTTTGTTAGCAGCATATCTCAAAAAGTTATGAACGGATCTTCAAGAAAATTGCACAAGCTGTTATTATTATCAAAAGGCACAAATGATCAGATTTTGGAGTTGATGCAAAGAAAATCATGATTTCAGAGCCAATTTGATTTTTTTTTTGTTACCGTTGCCTCGCTTGGCTGAGGTATGCACTCTCAGAGTGCTATAGTGTTTTTCTTCATATGGCTGTTTTAAGTATAGATTCGTACAGTTCATCTGTATTTGGCTTGGTTGTAATTACTTGAGAAAACTCATTATTTTCATACCCACATATTACGGTGCAACGCCCACAGGGCGAATTATCCCCTAGAAAACGGTTCGTACAACGGGATGTTCTGGGTAAATTCTTTATTTGGTGAAATGTGTGAAATGGCATCGGCTAATAACTTTACGACAAATTGTCTTGTCATCAAACGCTTCACCTATAAACTTGCTGCTGCTGCTGCACTAGGGGGTGCCACGCCGTTTGCAGAGTTTCACATCTACTTATTTTTTTTTTAATTTGAGTCGTTACAAAAGAAAGGGACTGATTTGCACATAACCTCTGCTCGCTCTCTATAGTGCACGTTGCATTCCACAGACTAAGGAAGACACAGACAAGCAGTTCTTCAGAATTTTAGCAAGAAAATTTTGACTGAATGATGACATCACAGCCGTAGTTTGGTTGTTTTCTATATAAGTTGGTATACAGGCTACCAGACTCGGAAGTTATTTATGCCACGGTATCTATGGTAGCGATTTTAAGTGTGTGTCGAAATGACACGCGAGCTGCCTATTGTAGCAACCAGCTTTGTTACATTACACTGTGGTCTTATATGCTGGGACCCACAAGGCATTTACACAGACAATTCAATGCAGGGATGCGAGACTCTGACGTCATTTAGGCCACGGTATCTAGGCTACCGATTTTAAATGCATATCGAAATGATACGCGAGTTGCTCATCCTAGTAACCAGTTGGTAGTAGAAATGCATATGTATCCCGGCATAAAGTATAGCTCTCTACTGGTATGAAACGTATAAAAGGTTACCTCTACATATAGCTGATTTTTTATATAGATAAAACACATCCTTTCACTTTATATGAAATTCTTTTTTATTTCTATTATCCGAAATAAAACGTGGTCAATATATTGAGCAACTTAGCAGAATTGCCATCAATGCTCTCACGGTTTCTCCTCTTTCTTTCTTTCTCTCTTTAAGAACGGTTCGTTGGTTTCATACGCTGCCATATCACACGGCTCCTAAGCTGCGTTTTCCTTTCAATTTATGACGCGCCATTTATATTTAAGAGGAAGCCTTGGTATGGTATTAATTCGATTCGCCCATCTGAACATTACCATACAAGTCCCCATACCTTTTACTACAGGCCGCTTGTGTCCGTACAAGTAAAGTGTGACTGATGCTCAGACGGCAAAGTGTCAGTTTCTGCCTTGTGTCTATCACTCACAAGCGTGTGTGCAAATGCATTCTAAACTGATGGCCTGTCTCATGCGAATAATCATTTCCAAATTATTTACAAAAGGGTGAGAGCGTAAAATTTCTTTAGGCATCCGAGATGATGAATGATTATTCGGTCACTCTTCCGTGAGCGGCCCGGCGCTGTATGAAGTTGACTTCATCAGCAGGGGATTTGTACGAGTTCTAAAGTCTCAATTATGAACACTCTATCACGATGTATCAGGTAGAAAATATTATACTGGTTTTTATATGGTCGTATATCTTCCCGCCGCACAATATGGTCGAACATAATTTGAATGCAACTCCGTTTATTTAGGAGGAAAAAAAACCTCGGAGTGGTGGATCTGTAAGGCAGAGCGTGAGATGCTTGCTGGCTTAGGGTTTCACAAGACCAGTCTGGCGAGGCTGCATAAGTTCCTAGGGAATCGAAAGGCTGTTCAAGAGAAATATAGAGAAGGGTAAGAAGAATGTTCACATTTCTTAGGTCTATGGGCTGCGTGTAGCCTGTTCGTTGCATTGCTCGTATTGTCATTGCATAATAGCGTTGATTTGAGTTGACACGTTACATGTTCTGCTGCCGCCAAGGAGCTCTAAGTATTGAAGAGATCCTATGAAACCCTAACAAGCGATACTTGTGTTCTAAACAAAACGTTATAGTTGAGTGAATAAATTATTTATTCTTATATTTGTTAGAACTGAGCTCCCTGTAGGAATTGGCAATATGCATATTACAAAAAATAACCAAAGTGCAATGTTGCGCATACAAGTAATATACTGAGCCTATGCTGCTCGTCATCGATTGAAAATAAGAATTTACATAAAGTGTAAGGCGTACTTGTTGTCTTGGCCTAAGGCTTTTATTCACACCTTTACCTGTGTCACGTACTAACGCCGCTGTATTTTCTAAAGACCTCTGTAGCGTACGCTGGGCATTACCGCAGAAACATTGTTAGCCTATATCGTCTTGAACAGTGAACGCCTTCGTCTCCACAACAAAGGCGATCTAACAGAAGAAAAAACAGGAGACTTACAGTATGTCAATTTTCCTACATACCATATGAAAACCTATAATGTTGTCTAATAACTAGCTAAGTATTGAAATTTCGAAAAATTGTGTTAATGAAGCTGACTTGGAAGGTACCTTTTTTGAATTTAGCTTTTTCTAGAACAAAGAAACCTGCACACCGCTCTGTATACCTTGACCTTCGTGAAGAGTGTCAAGTTCCTGTTACAGAACACTCGGCACTGCTGCAGCTCTGTGAACATAAGGAGACAACTGCCAGTGACTTACTGAAGTGTACTAGAGTGACAGAACGGAAATCTGGCGACTGATATGAAATTTAGATTTAGTGCAAAGAAGAATTAACGCTCATTCAATAACAATAATCACACTCGATTCGAAAACAAACTATGCTACAGCTTTTTACATTTGAACTGTACAAATCATTGCAACTTCTCCAATTTGATGATATATATATAGATATTTATGATATCCCCAATAATATCCAACTAACAACTATTTTTCCCGCTAGTTAAAGTTAATCCTAAATTTCTTAACTTCAGAAGCGGGGAACACGTGTACGAATATATTCCCACATTCGACGAAAGCGCAAGGAAACAGAAAATCGGGACCAGAATAAAGCATCATGAGTACCCTGTATGAAAGTGGAAAGAAGCAATGTGGCCACAGAGGGAAGGTGCCCCAATAACCTAACTAAAGCTATGGTAATGCATAGATTCTCCTGGGTCTCTACTCCCTGTAAAAACTAGCTAGTACCCTACATATCAAACCATGGGCTTAAATCTATCTATCTATCTATATTATACTAAAAGTCTGTGAACCGGTCTTACTTGTTTACTTGTGTCTTGTGTCTTGTGATCTTGTGTCTTGTGTCTTGTGTCTTGTGATCTTGTGTCTTGTCATCTTGTTTGACACATTTTCTTCACTTTTAGATAGGGAAGAAATTCGATG
>LQNS02278078.1:5333863-5351705 GCA_001587735.2 Parhyale hawaiensis | reverse complement strand
ATGGCTGCAGTGTAGCTGTTAGAGTTTGCTTCAGGCTCATTAATATTATTGTGAAGGTGCGTGTCACAGCTCACAGATAAAGCGAGATAAGCTAGCTGGTGTAAAAAATGTTAGTGCTAGAGTTGAAAATAAAAACGCCATTTAATTCTTACAAAAGTTATTGCAAGCCAATGGTATGTTAGCTATAGGTGTTTCATATGAGGAAAGTTAGGCTAATAGGCAGGTACCTCCCTCTGCGCCCTCGTTATATAACTGTACAATGGTGTATAGATGCTAAGACATAAAGATGCAGGAAGTCCTTGTTCTAGGCCAGACTTTTTTTAAACAGGTTTCGTTTTGGTACAAAATTTTTAGTTCCAGGTACTTGATTTGATTGCTTTGGTTTTGAAATGTTTCATTTTTCCTGTTGCATTGCATAGTGCCAACTTCCAAGAGGCGTACTACGTCCACGTGTACCCTTTGTATGACTCAGTATATTACGTTTAAATAAATTAAGCACTGTCTGTTATGAAATGAAAAGTTTATTATCATTTAAGATTTTTTTCTTTCCTATTAATCAATTTGAGTATCAAAAAAATTATTGTGGTATGCCTTCAAGCTCCTCGTTTTCTTGTAGTGAGAGTCTAGACCGTGTCGCTATAGACGAGCTCCGGTGTAACACCGTTTTACTCGTGAATATGGCATGAATACTCCGCACTCTCAGCGCAATACTCAGGAACTTCACTCTTTAACATTGCTGGTGGAGCTTCAACTTAGCTGTTTTAAAGATAGAAATGTGAAAAACTCCAGGATGACAAATATACATCAGCCATGGGATATTCTCTTTCATTTTCGTACATTAATTTATCACAATGTTTACAGGCAAAGGTAGTGTTTGTGAACAAATGCTGTTTTGTGTCACATCGGCTGTGAGGTAACACAAGTGACACCGGCAGTCTGATTGCAACACGCCTCAATTCCTTGTTCAGTCTCACTTGATTCCTGCGCGCATCTCTGGCCTAGAAGGAGGAATTCCTACGTAAGTCTAATTATTCTCGGTTATAGCTTCAGAGGATAAATTTTAACGCTTTGCTGCCTTTTACCTGAATTGCCATAGACGAAGCCAATCTTTACCCATAGTGCACGCCAAAAAATATCAGGGCCAAATGCAATCAATTTACTACGAAAACTTGCCAATTCATGCCATAGCCCGGAGTTTTCTATAACTATCTAAGATATGCAAACAAAGCCCAGAGCCAATTCTTCATTATCTTTTGCGCAAATAACCTGGGAAATAATAGATAATTAGCTGTTTTGTTGACATTACTGTCATAAATTCGGACTGAGGAAAGGCAGTAGCCACCCTTGAGGTCTTCAAGTAACGCTTTAGAGAGAGATGCACAGAAAATAATAAAGTGGTCAATCGATGAGGTTACGTTTACGTATTTATACCAAGGCCTAATGTGTCCGTTGTTATAGTATTGATGCTTACTTTCTTATCTTGCTTAGATTTCTCCATTTTATGATTTCAAGGGCATAGCAGGACGCCAAGCAGAGCTGCTCCCTTTTATGTTCGTAGTTTCTAGTGTTTATGACAACTACCTCGGCCAAGGAGTTCATGTTTTTGTCTGAGTTTGTCTGTTACCCTTTTTTTCTTGCTATCTATTTATCTGCTTGTTTGTTTATTTGCCTGTCTGTCACCAGTAAAATTCAAAAAGTTATGGGCAATACTTCATGAATTTTCTGGGAGTACTATAGGTAAGCTAGCTACGATGCCCACGTAACAACTTAGCAACTTAGCGACAACTCAACTAATCCGTTTACATAGCCGCGGCATGGCTTCCATCTACGCAGAATTTAACTGAGTAAAAAATTGTTGAAAATTTCAGCGTCAACTGCAATTTTTACACCAAAGGAAGTAGCAATGGTGAACTTTCAATCATCGCTTCTAATTATGAGCAGTTTAAATCCACTAAAATTTATATTTTAAGATTTAGTGCTCTATGTTCATAGACTTAAACATGAAGTCACAGCTACTACTACTACTACGCAGTCGGAAAAGTTGAGTTGGTTTTAAGCTGCTGGCGGCAACGTGGGCACCGGGCTTTAGGAGGAACAGATGCTTAACTATTGATGAATATCAGTTCAACCGTTTACTTGTTTTTTCGTGGCAATATAACTCAGAAAGTTATTCATGAATTTTCACAAAATTTGCAGGAAACATTAGGAATGCCATGAAAAGCAAATGTCCAATTTTTTTGCGTCGATTTGTTGCTCCGTTTCTCTGTATGACCGTATGGCTGTTTTACTCGCTCCGTACCCACGGTAGCGGCAATGTTGTGTGCTGAACTGAAGACACTGAACTTTGCGAGTTCATATATGTACAGGACCCTGGCAAGCAAGCTATTGCGGCTCTTGACGTACTTACTTAACTTTTGAAATCTTTACAGTTACCATTGGGTACTTAACTTTCCCGAAAATGGTGAGGGTAGGGGGACACGAATCGTTGTATAAGGGCCGAAACACACGAAGAGCAGTTCAGCGAGAAGCTGGCAGGCAGGCTGTATTTTTTAAAAGCACGTAATGCATTGGAGCGCGCAGACCGAACAGCAGCAGTTGTGCAGGCCGCTGTTGCTGTTCGGTGTGTGCGCTCCAAAGCATTCCGTGCTTCTGAAAAACTGCCAGCTTGATAGCATCTCGCTGAACTGTTCTTGGTGTGTTTTATAGCGCCATAACTGTAAACGGTCCGTGGTTGACTGTAATCGTACGTCTCTGCACCAGTTGGCCTATAGCTGCAGCATGAATTATTGCGTGTGGATTTCCCAGTACGGAGTGTGGTCAGGTTGAGTTTATCTTTACTGTTGTCGGGAATGCTCCAAGAAGTTATAAGCGGATCTTTATGAAATTTGCATGAACTTTGAGGATGGTATACAGGCTCAAATGACCAGTTTTTGGAGGCAAGTTATTTATCCGTTTGGGTGTTTGTCTCTGTTTTTCTCTATATGCCAGAAGATTACTAAAAATTCATGGACGGATCTTTAAATATATAGCTACTTCAAAAGAACCACGAGGAACACATTACCCAATTTTGGTGATAGGTTTGATAGGTTTATTACGCACTGGTATACATTACAATACTGAAGACTCTCGAATTAGAATACACATAGGGTAATATATCTGCGCAACCCATAGAAAAGTTATGAAACTTTTTGGGAAACAAGTAGTAGTTATACTAATACTATTGCACAATTGGAGATAATAAAAAATTCTGCATCCAAGACAAATTTGAATTTTGCGTTAACACTGCATTGCTTGCCGGAGGCAGTAATATAGTGATTAATCATGTGGATCGGGCTTCAATTCTTTTATAAATTCAGAATAAATAGGGCACTCTTCTTTTAATTCGAGGATACGAGGTTCCCCGGTTTTTACTTGTTATTTTTTATTTCTGCATTGCCCACTTTCTCTTTTCTATATAAACTCTGAGCTTAGTTCTACTCGTTTGCATGGCTTAGGCAGCTAACATACAGGTTTTCTTGCTTCCCTAAGCTGTTTAAATTAAATTTTTTACTTTTCCTTACTTGGTGGCCTAGCGCAACCAGAACTATGATCTTATTTCCTATAGGACCTGCCGCGAAGTCGGTTCTCATGTCTTGTCCGTACTCTCTTAGAACTAAATGTTCCTTTTGGAACAGTTAGGGGACCCTGGTGTAGATTTAAAATCACTAAAAGCTCTTTATCATCATTTTCAGAGCTTACTTTGGAGGAACTTGCTGATAGAGGGCTTTGTGGATGTTCTTTATTGAAGCTTTGGCTACAGGGAGTTTGCTGGAAGATCGAATGCTCCGCACCAGTATTCGACGCAGCTGTTGAGGCCGATGGTAGAAGTCGAACGAAGCGCGGTCATATGCTATCCATCTCTTTTCATTAATATACTATTTTGCTGGTCATTAAAAAGTTTGTTGATACTTATTTAATTGAGTATTTACGTCATTCGTATATTCTATCTTAGAGTACTAATGCATTTTCGTAATTTATTTTGATTAAATGGCTGACCTATTTATAGTGTGTTGATATAGGCCTATATAAAATTATTGCAAAGTCAACTTGACTGCACCTTCTACCGGGCAACCCACACTCACTGGTTCGTGCTGCAGATATATGTCAACTGGTCCCAGAGAAATTACAGCTACTGTCGAACACGGGTGAGTAAGAACTGTAGCACCATCGATGGATGGTTCTACACCCGCCACACTCCCATTTTTGGGCAAAGTAAGTGACCTCACGATAGCTGTGCATACCATGCAAATTTGCTTGCTCAGCACACCGGACGCCACAATGACCGCTCGGCTAGCTCGTCACTCGAGCCTGGCTCCTTTAGTCCACCAATCAAGCACGCAAGCCCTGCTGCCTGCTGATATTAGACGAGTGCTTGAACCTCGATATAGATACTTCTAAAAATGCTGCTTAAACCTTATTATTTCACTGTTATATGTAGCTAAAGGTTCCACATAGCCTCGGTTACCATTCAAAAGCTTTCAATGCAGTATAAATAAAGCTGTGCGTACATTCTAAAACGAATCTTTGACCTCCAAATAGAACTACTTATAACCCTTTTGTTCGAGGGTCGAACTCGAAACTGGAAAACTGAAAGTTTTACGTTCCTGCAAGCTACCTTGAATGCAATCCTAGTATATCCTTACTTGATCGGCTATAATAGCTAAAACGTTCAAACTTTTGCCTTGCTCTAAGCTGTCTTGAATTCAGTTCTAACTACACTGTCCTTACGGCAAAGATTGGTGCAGCTGGAACATTTAAACTTTACATTCCCAGAGCTACGTTGAGTTCAGTATTACTTCTGTCCTGCTCGCACAATTAGAGTCAGAGCCAGAGCTCTCCCACACAATCAGCGAAGGTTTATGGCGCATCGCCTGCACCGAGTGTGGGATGCAGCACTCCAGCTCTACCATTATTTGTCTCTGGTCGCTTGAGAAAGCACAATCCTTCTTGTAAACTTGTTATTTGTTTAACCCCTGAACTTTGTGCGAGCATTCGTAAGAGGCCGATTATGATCTCACAAATTATAGTTAATTCATAGTTATCGCTTGTTCTAGGATTTTATTAGCTATGGGAGGCAAAACAAGATTGGAGAAGCTTTTAGAAACAAATTACTCCAGTGCATTTCAAGGAAAAATAAGTCAACTGTGAATTTTTTACTGATGGTACTAGTATAAAGGGCAACGTTCTTGAGCATAATTTCATTCTGTCGTAAAATATGAATTGTTTTGTGTCCAATTTAAAGTGCCTGAAAACTTCCCTTCTGCCTATGCGAAGGAGAGAAACACATTCATTCATAATGGTCAGCCTATCAGTAAGGAACTCCTCGAAAAATAATAGCGAGAAAACTACAAGCAACAATGAAACGAGGTCACTTTCATATTCAAGCAGAGATATTGAGGCTTTTATTAAATATGAACAAGCTCCGCTTGAGGAGCAAAAGCCAAAGTACTTAGGTGAAACCGTTTCACATTAGTAACAAAGCTTTGACTACTAAATTACGTTGCATAACTACAAAACCCGGCCCTAAAACGGTGCAGAGAATGGGCCCCAGGCTATAGGGTTAGGTTCATTCATCCTATGTTACGGCGAGCAATGTCCCCAGGGCGACCCTGTAGGTAACCTTAGCCTTGGTTAGGCCTTCGGGACGCCTTTCCCTCGTGCTCACTTTGCTTCTTCCCATATGATACTCGTGTTGATGATGCAGTATTCTATTCTTCCTCTTCTTTCCTGATTTTGTGTAGAACTCCCTCCTGCAGGGGTTTCACGTGTTTATCTGCATAATTTATGACCCTTCTTTTCCTCGTCCTCTGTGAGATCGCTTTTGTAGTGCAAGCGAAGTCTTAAACTACTCGATATATCTAATTACAGTAACATTACATAAAATTAAGACGCTTCACAACACTATACTTCATTTTCTTTCCTTTGGTACGTATAACTTTCAAGCGGTTAGTTTCAGAGCACCCTCTGTATTACCGAGCATTACCATTCTTTCACTTTCATATGATTCGAATTAATGTCTAATTTCTAACTAATTTCGGTCGCATGCCTTTATATCCTCTACGTTGTGTCCATGGCTGGTCCAATAAAATGTGCTCATCATTATTTCAAGGAATGCTGACTTCCTGAATGATATTCGTTGTGACCTCATGTGAAATGATGCTACTAACCATTGTTGCAGGTTCTAGGCTCCTGAGAATCGGAGTTGTGCTAAATTAACAGCGAATCAGTGGACCATAGGCCGCTGTATTGCTGACGCAACGCGTAAACAGTAACAGTTACTGGAACATTTATACACAAGACAAATTTAGACCGTGTCCACACTTCCCTCGCCGTAACGTATTCCGTCAAGCTGATGGACGCGGCGCTTTGATTTGATAGAAGCAGCTGCAGCAAACGCAGGAGTCTGAAGGATGAAGCATGTCTCTCTTTTGAACACGCTGCGTCATACAAGTTCAGGAAACAGAATCTATAAATGCTGAATGTATCCTCTATAGCATATTCATGTCAGGAACAAGTCGACAATTTTTTTTTTATCGTCACTTTAACCATCAGAATCACAGTACGTCCGTTCATTACAATAAACTATGTAACCTGAAAATGTTGTAAGAACACGACGCCATCTTTGATTTGATCGCTCTCTCTTTTGATCTCCCTTCTATCATCAGTTTATCAGGCTGGGCTCTAGAAATAGGCTGTTCCTATTAAAATCAGGCTATAAGAATATGGGATACGTTTGTGACTTCAAGCCTACTTGAAATATAAGCGAAAATGTAAAGAAACGATATCATAACTGAACGAATGGCGTCATTCATTTGAATGAAGGGCACTTCTACGTGTGGACAGAGACAGAAAAATTTGACGCACTACTCGTGTTCATTTTCGTGACTGAACGCATTACGGTGAGGGACGTGTGAACTGACCCTAAGAATATCTGTTGACTGACCTCGGTCCCTTGGACATGGAGAATATATATCTTCTAACAAGAATAAGTCACAGTTCGTACAGCAAAGAAAGCAATGGACATGTTCAAGATGATGTTTTGCAACTATAATTCTGTTGCCTTTTTGACGTCCCGCGGTCTCCACAATCTCCGGATGTAAGTGCTCCTGATTTTTTTCCTACCAGAAATACTTGAACCAAATAGTTTCTATGAAACTTTCTGATAACCTTACAGGAATTAAAACGAAACATCAGTCTGAATATCAGCAACGTGGATATAGATACGTTAAAATAATAAACAGTACTGAAGCATCCATTCCAATCTTTATTCCTACATATGTTTTTGAGTTGTGGGTTTTGCGCAATTCAAAATTCTTAAGGTTTTCAGTTCTCCTCTTTGCATTGTTTTACATCAACCACCTGGATGACTGCAAAATTAAGTTTAATGTTGCGGATAGAACGGAATACGTAGGGAAGGACTGATAGATGTAACTCGGCAGGTAATGTAGTTGCCTGACTTAGCATGCAGTGAATGAAGCAAGCGTGGATTGGTAATTGTTGTGAATCATTCTTCCATTAGCCAATGCAGTTGATTATGGTTAGCAATGCATGTAAATAATAAACGTTGTCATTGTTTATTGCAATAGCCCATTAACAGCTCTTTTAAAGATTATTCATATTGAATGTTATTACTGCATTTCAGTTGTAATGCATCAACAATTCAAAATACTGCTGTACTTTGCTGAAACTTCATTTTCTTTGTTGAAGCGTTCAGAATTTACTCTTTGTTACCTGAATCACGTCACGCATACGCTTCATTCAAGCGAGGTGTAAAATATACTGCATAGCACCTAACTTGATTGTTGCAACTTATATTTCACCTCGTTCACAGTATCACAGTATCCAACTGTTTGTGCATGACTGCAGTTTGCGAATATATATATATATGCATGTATAGAGAGCCAAGTATAGCAGTATGGCCAAAGCAGCACAAGTCCGAGTAAAGCAATAATGCTTTACAATAACAGTCAGCTGCGAGATGCCATCAGAGAAAGCTCCTTCCATAAGTCAGCCCGAACCCGTGGCGTACAAGTCGTTCATTAATGTGAACTATGGTGCGGTCCAGGGGAATTATTCAAGAAATAAGAGACTCCGTAACCATGGATGACTTATCGAAAGATCTCAATAAGAGCTAACCAATTGCCTGTAGTCGTGACCGCGCAGCTGTGATAGATGTACTTTCTGTCCTGGATGAATAAAATTGCCCCTTCATTTGATATTCCTGAATTTTAACTTCCATGCAGTCCTGGATTAAAATTGCAGAAAGTGCAATTATGCCGTCATGGCTTTAAATGCGTCTCGTTAAGTCGATTTCTTCAGCAATTTCATACAAAGGCAAACGTAATAAATTGAAAAGTAAAATAGGTGTGACTAGCGAACTTTACAGCTTTTACATAAAATTTAAAATCATTGAACTTCCACTATAAGAGTATAGCATTTTGATTAATAAATAGTTCAAAGAGAAATGCCGTTGTAACGTAGCGAATGCGAGAAATTTTTGTGTTGCTTCACCTTAGCGTCTTTCTTGGCCGCTCCAGAAACTGAGCGGCCGGAGATTATGTTAAGCCAACACTAGCAAGTGTTTTGTTTAACTTTTATACACTAAAAAAATGAATAAAATGTTTGGATGTAAGCATTGGTAAAAATGTTTTTGCACAGTGAAATAGTAAATCAATTTATATGTGACTGCAGTGCACAATAATATGAACACTTGGCCTCTGTACTAAAATGAAATATATAAAATATAATTTTTCCATTTAAACGCACCCACTGTTGCTGTACTGCATGTGAAAGTTTTCGTCACGTGAACACAGACTCCCCGTATTTAACTGCACGAACTTGTGTCCTGTTTGGGTGTTATCGCTTGAAAAACTAATTCCTCAGGGAGTATAGGGTGGAACATGGGTCCCTACTTTTCTAGGCATGCGCATCTGCTGGAACAAGGGCTCATTCGATGGGGTTACCAAAGTCGATCTAAGCCAAGCCCACTTAACTTGACTTGTCCGAAACTGCAGACGGAAACTCTGACTTCGCAACTTTGAATCTTGTCACAGGTGTTAGAAGCAGCCTGATTATCTTGAGTCGGATTTAAACTCCATTTACGGAGTAAGATTAATAGATTGAATTCTTCCAAGTCCCACACGTAATAGATCGAGGATAGACACCTGGAGCTCGAATCAACGAGTGGAAGCCGTTGCACTTGTCTAAAGTATCGGAGAAGTCAAGTCGACCGGCTTGGCTTTGGCCGACTTGGACGCCCCAATCTCATGCTTCCTATTGATAGCTGCCTTCCCACTAGGCTATCTGAACTTCTACCCGAGCTTTCCATCTTTCTTTTCAGGTCACCTACTCTTTATCTAGGTGGTTTTACAGGTTTGAAAGCTCAGCAAGGATTTTTCCTAAGAATATCGTCAACACATCCATGCCCACATCGCGTCAGGCCACCGCTGTCGAGACTGCTGGTGCTGTTCTTGGGCCTCCGTGCACTGCCTTCTCATTATTGCTCTCTCGTAGTAGAAAATTATGGTAAACGATTTACCAAAAAGTCTTATATTATTTAGTGACGCGTCGTGGATGTGCCGTGACTGCATGTGTATGAGCATTTTGATGAAAAACTTTTGGCTGTAACTGCCGCCGGTAATACCGTGTAAGTAAAATAAATAACTTGCCGCGTAGAAAATAATTTTTGCTAAGGCTGTGGTACCTTATATTACAGCTTCCCGTGCCCGCACGATCAATCAGTAAAATAAGAATTGACCAATAATGCGCAATACTAACCAATAGGTTATTTTAGCAAGTTAAAAGAAACTGATCACTTTTCGCTAAAGAAAATAATTAGGTTGTTAAGTACTTGCACTGCGCATGTCAAAACAGTACTCTCTATATATATTGTATAATTCCAAGTCCTTGAGTACTCGTATTTATGCCTATTAACCAGCTTCCATCTGTTGCAACTCTGCTTTGAAGACACCGAAGTGATCACTGCCAGGCTGACGGATGCCGCAGAGAGCAGTAACTCTTATATTTT
The DNA here is from genome assembly GCA_001587735.2 of Parhyale hawaiensis. Classification (NCBI taxonomy): domain Eukaryota; kingdom Metazoa; phylum Arthropoda; class Malacostraca; order Amphipoda; family Hyalidae; genus Parhyale; species Parhyale hawaiensis. The sequence goes on along the minus strand of LQNS02278078.1, from coordinate 5,341,639 downwards.
TTGCCCTAAATCTTTCTTCGCTAAAGGAATGCTGTGAGAAGAGTATATGGCGATGTCGTCTGCTCCTGAAGCCTCAGGTTAGGCATAAAAACTTATGAAACTTCAAGGCTCTAACCATAAATTGCGCTCTAGTTAATATATACAGGGTGGCAGTAGCCATTACAACCTTGTAAATTGGCGCAGAACATTCGAAAATTGTTCGTAATCTTCACCATGCATCTTCACTTAAATAATAGCAGTAACTTTTGCATGGGCCTCTAATCTCCATACGTAAGACTGATACTTTGCGATAAAATATATAAAAATATGATAAGTTAAATAATTACACGCATGCACTGCTATCTTCCCGTTTAATTTGCAAAGAGAAAAGCAAAGTAGTTACATTCAACGAGCTTGTCAGGAATAGATTTTAAAAAATACGTGTCCATCGCTCTTCCTTATCTATATCAGTACTCTGTACAAAAGCCTGAAATTGAAATTTTATATAGATAATTTTGTTTCTTGAGTATTCTTTTTCCTACGTCGACGCCTAAAACTGGAAAATTTATAGGCATTTATCTGCTGCCTATATGAGTAAATGGAGAACGGTATCAGAAAACATCTGATAAATGCCTGCAAATTTCCGATTGGGAACAATAGCACTGAATTTGAATGCATTTTAATAGACTTTATCGTAATAGGTCCTAAAGAAATTGATTCTAGGAAATAGTGGCATTGCCAGAACACCGTCACTTATTAGTTCAAGCTGTGTTGGTTACTTATCGTACTGGTTCGCAATGAATAAACCAGTACTTATCGTACTGGTTAGCAATGAATAAACTAATTCCGCACGAAAAACAATCCTATTATTCCTGATATATATTTTAATAATGTGCAGCTTGATTGTGTCAAGGAAATTAGGTATTTTGGCGTGACGATAGACGAAAACTTTCCTTCTGTCGGCACATAGATGATGTATGTGTGAAACTAAGCAGTGCCCTCGGCATGTTCCGGTCACTATCAAGAAAACTTCCCGTACCTACTTTGGTTGATGTTTATTATGCTATTGTATATCCTCATCTTATTTACTGCATAGAGATTTGGAGAGCTGGAGCACTATCCTCCAGAAATTGCGTAGCTGTGTTAATTAATAAAATACTGCGGTCAATATTGAGAGTACAAATTGTTAACTATGTACCTGATATGCATACATTTGAAATGTACAAATCATTGCAACTTCTGTAATTTGATGATATATATAGATATTTTCTACTGAAACTAGCACATAAATTTTTATATAATGACAAACCCTTGTATGATAAGTATCTTTTGCCACTATTGCCTCCAGATAATTATGCAATGAGGAGAGTAAAATTTAACCTACCTTGTGTACGACTCAACGTTGAAAAGCAGGGCACCGTATTTCAATTAGTGAAATTGATAAATGAGACCAATGAAGAGCTGCTGAGACCAATGGCTGCATACAGTCTGAAAAAATATTTAAAAATGCAGCTCTAAACAATAAATGAATATTGATATCTGAACAGTAAGAAATTATTTTCTATTGAATGTTTCAGCTTTGTTGCCCATTGTACATTGAGTGTGCAGTAGCCTTTGGTCCTGGAAGCGAAGTTATTAAATGATCCTGTGTCACTCGTATTCTTGGGATCTTGAATAATAATATGTGAAAAAAAATCGTAACTGCGCTCCTGCTCAATATCGGCATTGTGGCTTCACTCTGTAACCATAATGTTTACTGAGTGGCTCCTCTTGACTCTTTTGAGCTTCCTGGTGGTTGAATCCTAAGCTATCGTGTGAAAAATAACTTCTGACATATTTATGTGACCGGGCGCACCGTGCTGCCACCTGGCCGGGGTTTCTGCGCGGGATTGGCGCTCGGTTATTTCAATGGGTGGGTAGCTGGAACCCCAAACCTGTTGCTCTCTCATGTTTGTTTTTTAACTCTAATTGGCAATAAGTGAATATATCGTGGTTTATAATCTTACTGGTGGGATTATGCCACCACTCCTATTTTTTGTACTATATAATTATTGTCTTCACGTTGATATGCAATTGTACTTTTTTCTTTTCCGGTCCGAGAAGCGGATATGCTTTAGTGACCATTTGTCACTTTTGTACGTTTTAATTGTGACGATACCTGTGTTTTACGAATTTTTGTGACAAATAAATTTCTATGGAGTTTCAATATCAATTTTATAATCTCTTTTGCCAAATCAAATTGCTATTTTTGATTCACATTAATTTATTTTTATTGACTGCCACTTTAGTAGTCGGAAATTGACTGCTATCATTACTGATTCAGAAGCACAAATAAAAAAACATTCTCTTACTGTTTTTCGTGTAGAGCAACGCAGATAATTCTAAATTTGTCTCATCAGCTGCAGCTTCAATATTCCGTTTAATCATTTGTTAAGGTTATTACTCAATGCTGTTTGCGTAACTGAGTCTCAAATCTATTTTACCCATTAAGCATGCTTGTAAAACTATGGGAGCTGAAACATTCACTGAAACATTCCCATATCTCTCCATAATCACGCATCCAGTCGTCTCAATGTTTCGTGGCGTCGCTGTAAACATAACTTTGTGTACGCCACAAAGAGTTATGGAAATTTTTGCTGTCATATCAGTTTCCGCGGAAAGCGTCTCTAGGCAAGTAATGGATGTCTCTTCAAAAAACGGCGTGAAATAAAACTCAGAAAACAGTGTAATTTTCTGCTGTTCCCACGACACCGTAACACATTCGGGCGACCGGATGAGTGAACATATTAAAAAAAAAACTAACGTTTAAACCGTCCGTTAGACATTGCAAAGCAAAGCTATTGTACTGAGTACTCGAGAAATACGCCATCGTTAACTCCGCTTTTAGCATTACAGCCTTATTAATTTTTTCTCGCAATTTTCTACGTTTTTCTTTGTTCGCCAGAGCCATTTCGTTGTGTACAAAATCGTATTAAGAATGACAGCAATTTCAACTTCCTGCCTCAGAAATGTTTACAGGTTCCAGCCACGTAAATTCTGACCTCAGTTGGAATTATATCTACTAGCGGGACACGTGGAATTTCCACAGTTCTCTAATGTTTATTTTTTTCTCATAGAGCAACGAACATATTGAACGCTATCAGACACAGTCTTAGTTTAAACCTAAAGCATGCTGTTTGACCTACGACTCATCAGTAGCCTCATCTACATCGATGTCGAGTGGTCAATTACAACTTTTGTCGGTGTTATCAGCATAGAACTAACTCGATTAATTCGGTTACCATGCCGCAGCCACGGCATCATCTTGCCCACTATAAACTTGCCCCAAAAAATTGTAGCAGTTTAAAACTGTTACAAGTTTCACATTCTAGTTACTGCCAGTGGTGAACTTTCGATTCTCTTGCCCATAGACCACACCATACATTCACTGGACCCTGGCCCATATGGCAGATTTCAATCCCGCAATTGGGCCTGGCTGCACGGGGCCGCAGACGCATTTTTATATAGATTCCCATTAGTTTTCATACTTTGTTTAGCTATTTGGTTTAATTATTCTGTATTCAATAATGGATGGCCAACTTGTACAAACTTCTAAAAAATCTATTCGCAACAAATTCACAGAAGTATTAAGGCATGAAGTGTAATTATTATTTTTATTATTAAAACTTCACGCTAGAGCTCCCACGGACAGGTAATACAACCCAAATGAAGCATCTTGCAACACCGGCAAGCCCAAAACGCTGCTAAAGGACATCTTCTCAAACTTGCAGTAAAGTAAAACTATTCGCAATTGTTTGTGAAATAGTCTCATTTTATAGAACAGAAGCTTCTAAAATTCGAGGTATGCTCGATTTGTAATGAAATGCCATATAAACAGCTGATGGAAATACTAATGCAATTTATTTGGTATACGGGCTAAGCGAGATGATCGAAACAGACAGCAGATCTGAAGGGTGAGTCGGAGCAGCTTGCACGCAGAAGACATGAAGTGATGAAGCCCAGGCAGCAGTGAAATGATGAAACACTGGCTGCCATGAAGTGATCTAGCATTGGAATCGGTGATGTGATATAGCAATGGCGGGCGTGAAGTTATTTGAATGATGAAGCACTGACCGCCATGAAGTGGTGTAGCATTGAGTATTGGTAGCAATGAAGTGATACAGCATTGGAAGCGTGAAGTGATATAGCATTGGTAGCCGTGAAGTGATACAGATTTGGTAACCATGAAGTGATACAACATAAGTAGCCATGAAATGGTACAGTATTGGTAGCCGTGAAATGATACAGTATTGGTAGCCGTGAAGTGATACAGTATTGGTAGCCGTGACGTGATACAGCATTGGTAGTCGTGAAGCGATACAGCATTCATTGGTAGCGGTGAAATGATACAGCATCTTCAAGAGTGAAATGATGTAACATTGGCAAACCAAGAGTGATCTAGCATTCGCAACTGTGAAGTTATGTAGCATTGGCTGTCGTAAAGGGATATAACTCGGCAGTTGTGAAGTAATCTAACATTAGCACCTGTGAAGTGATGTAACATAGGCAACTATGAGGTGTTGTAACGTAGGCAACCACAAAGTAAAGGGACGTAGTATAACTAGGTAGTAATGTGAAATGACATGGTGCAAGTATAGATGGCTCCAGTGATGAAGAGTTTTATCAGCACCATAATGTGATTTTAATGTCTTTTAACGGCTGTCCTGGTATCATGTCGAGGTTAACTATTAATTTTTAGTTCATGGCTACTAATGTCGTTCTATTCTGTAGTTTGACAGTGGTTTAATTAGGTTTTTCAATATTACTGGGATATGTTAACGTTCCTTCCCTTGCGGCTATAGGGATGAGCTCTACCGAAAGCTCTACATACAGTACATCAGTTTCTGAAGTTGTTGCTTCAAATCCGTCCTAGGAAAAAACTCAATTGTATGTGATATTCAAGTATATTGTAAGTAGTATCTATGTGCCAATTTTTTCTATAGAATTTTAATATTCCTAGAAAATATGATGAATTTTCAATTATTCTTGGTGTCCGAAGGCAGGTTATATATCGCCTGCTGAAGATATCTAATTGTGAATTTAAATTCCCTGCTCTGTAACGCTTTTCTTATGGTACGAAGAAGAAATTAACCTTTGTCTGAGGGCTCTGTGATTATTAGCACTCATTTTATTAACACTTACGTGAATCGGCCTCCAGGCCCAATCGCGAGAGGCCCGATTTCAGTGTTCAGTCAATGTATGGTGTGGTCTATGTCTTGCCTAGTACTGAGTGAGTTCCGAATTCTGAAAGATTTTATGCGTCCTTTTTTTTGCGGATTGGTGAAATATGCTAAACCATAAAGCTCATGTAGGTTGGTGAAGTGTAGTCTATGATCAAACTATCGTCACAGTCATGGCAACACAATCGAATTCAACAGATAACGCCGGAGAAAATCGTGAGCATCAGACTTGATGCATCTCATCTTCTATCACTCGCTCCTCTCATATTGCACCTTGTCGGCTATAACACATCTCGTGTACTCTGACCCACTTTGCCTACGAAACAGTCAATGCTTACCAAAGCGCACGTACCTCGTCTATTATACACATGGGGTACGGCTTCAAGGAAATAATAGATTACCTTAGAACTTAGACGTAATTAAGCCCTCTGAACCTCTTCCCTTAGTCACGTTTTACTTTCTTGAACTTTCATAGCTATTTCTAATGATTGTGATTCATTCTATTCTTATTTTTCTATGTCGAATTTTTGTTTATCTTCTGTGGGAACACACTCAGCCATGGGCTCCACATAACTATGGACATAATGTACACCCCTTGTGTCTTACTCTGGTAGCAAGTCTTTCTTGAGGAAACTGAGGCTCAAACTATTCAGTGTAATAGTCTTTTATTTTAATTAAATAATTGCTCTAGTTTAGTTCTTTGATTTTCATTACTGATAACTAAAATTCAGTTCATTTGTATTTTCTTGTTACTAATTCTCATTAAGCCATTATACTTTGAAAATGTGTAACATGCTGTGTGGTTTTTTCGAAATTTTTAACTTGTGTTCACCCTATTATTTATCCATGGAAGTGGTAAACCTATCTGCTGCAAAGCATGGACATTTTCATCCCGAAATAGTTGTGCAGAGGTGTATTAAATCTCGTTATCTCATTGACTGTTTCATGTGGAAATCTAACATTCATCTCAAGCATTCATGTCACCAACAGTTGCTCAGAAATTGCGAGTAACTATTTTGTTTATTGGGCTTTCTTTCCTCCTATGTAGTTATTATGTCAATACTTGGAGGTATCCTCTAGTCACATGTTTTTTTTTCTTGTCAGTGGCTCAGTTTTCATGACTTTTTTCACCTCTTTTTCTTATGCATTCAAGGGCGAAGCACATTGATATTCCACGGATATCAATTACTACTGTATTCGTTTTTTATTAAATATAGCTGTGCAATGTCTGTACTTCAAAAACTGAAGCACACTCGACTAATTTTCTTTCTAAACGTCTCTTGTTTAGCAAACCGCATTTGTTTTTGCCCTTCTTTTCCAGTTTTCTTTTCATTGGCTCTGTCAATAAGGGAATGTTTGTCCATCTCTTTGTCTCTCAACAAACTTAACTCAAAACTTTATCGAAGGATTTCCATGAAATGTAAAGGAACTGTGCCAAATGTCCTTGGAAATAAGACTAACTTTTGGTGATTTTTCGTCAGCCCGTTTACTTGCTATCCACTTGTCTGCTCGTTTTTGCTACATGACTCAAATGTTTTATGTGATTCTTCATCAAATTAACAGGAAATGTTAGGAATGCCACGAAGAACAGTTGGACAAATTTTAGCCATGATCCACTTATCGCTTTGTTTGTTTGTCTGTCAATCTTCCATTGTGTGAACAGTGCTTTGCTTGGTGGGAGTTTGCGTTCTGTAAGACAGGTTAGACATAGCTCCAGCCGAACGAAACTACTCACTATAATCTGGTGCGATGACTGAGAAACTTGAAAAGAAAGCGTAGCAGTAGCAGGAACATGTCGAAATGCCAGAGAGAAAAAGCATTGTTTTTCGATAATATCTCAGACTCGTATCATACATATGAAGCGACGCACGTTTCAACATTAACAGAACTTTGGACCTTAATTCCAAATGTTTTTTTTATCAGCATTATCTATAATATTAAAGGCCGATGTGTATTTATCTGTTTGTTTACTTATTTACTGATTTGTTTATTTATCCATTGTCTGTCACGCTTTAACAAACAGATAGGCGGAAATTAGCCCAGGCTTCATTGAAAACTGGTAGCAAATAGGCAAGGTTGCAGATGATGGCAAACGTATCTTACTCAATGAAATAAAGTAATGAAGATATCTATAGCTTCTCCTACCGCTGTCATGGAGTCTGATTTGTACGATTATAACCTTCTGAATTCATCGAATCCATGACAAACAATAGAGTGATCTTATACTTAAATGCGCTTCACTTGCATTATGAAGTTGAACTGAAAGCACTGAAGAGATCTGAAGCTTCCATTAGCACTCTACTGCATCTTGATTCGTCATTTCTTCCCACAGATGATTTCGTTGTATCAGCTATACTTCCAACTTTCATGCAATTATCGACAAAACCGACAAAACATCCTTCGATAACAAAAAAACTAGAGCACTCTGAGAGCGCATATCTCCGCCAAGTGAGCCAACGGTAGCAAAAATTCAAATTGGCTCTGAAACCATAATTTTCTTTGCATAAACTCCAAAATCTGATCATTTGTGCCATTTTATATTAATAACAGCTTGTTCAATTTTTTTGAAGATCCGTTC
>LQNS02278078.1:5285653-5308203 GCA_001587735.2 Parhyale hawaiensis | reverse complement strand
GTAACCATAGAAGGTGCGCGTGACGCGCCCACCAGTCACAAAAAGAGTTCTCGCGGCAGTCAGCATTCGAAGTAAAGATCGGGAGACTCGCAAGAAAAAGAAGAATCAGTAAGCCGGATAGGGGCGCCACTACAGCGCTACCTGTCCGTGGTGGTCTGAACGTGAATAATAATAGCTGATGTTACCAGTCAGGTAATTGGTGAATATAGCATGAGTGTCACCCGGATGACTGTGCCTCTTCGCTTGCGTAATACAGGGCTCAGTGCGAGATTTTTTAATGACAATGCCTTCATCAGCAAGGAGAACTAAAGAGCGAGACTGTACATTGTTTGCGAAACAACTCGTCAGCTGTACTGCTGATACATGGTCGAAAGTACTTTATTTAGCATAAAGAAAAGTTCAATTGGTCGGGGTCGATGCCAGGCAGATATGAGACAACGTCAAGGTGAAAGATTGCAGCACCAGCACATGAAAAATACTTTTACATTAGGTCGCGGAAGCGTGACGGTATGGGTAATGTTGTCTGCCGACGCTGTGGGGTTCTTGATCAGATTGCCAGTAAACGTCGCCGTGTACAAAAATGTGGTTTAGCACTAGGTATGTGGTTCTCGCTGGGCGGACATAACCAACATCTGGCCCACTCTTCTAGCATAATATTGTCCCTAGTCACACCGCTATGACCGTCAAGCGATTAAACTTACCTGTAACCGTCATCTCATGCAGTAGCTAACTAACTGAGAATACATAGAAATACTTTGGTGATGCAGATAGGATGATGCATTACACAGTGACACATTTCTGGCAGAATCTTCCGAGAACCTGGAACGAACAACAAGAAGCTGTAGTAAAATCAACGTTCCCACGCAACCCAACAAGGCAATCCATCATGCAGTGGCACGTGCCGAAGGTACTGCACTCTAGGTGACCCCATAGGAGAGCACGGCTGCAATCGAGCACGGAGCGTCAAAGGAATCGCGAGAAAGACGGTCATCAAATGGGAAGCTGCTACCCTTGGCTGTCCCCATTTCTGTCTAGGTTAGTATAATCATGCACTGAGTTGGCAATGTCAGTAAAGCTGGCGGTGTAATCCCGAGCATAAAAATGAAATTCATCTTCCTATAAAAAATGCGAGTACCCAACCTCGAGTATGCAAGCTCAGCACTCTACCACCCTACCACGGCGAGCAATTCATGCGATAGATCAAAAGGATCATCTAGTAGACGCTGAGAAGCTATTGACAGCAATTACGTGTACACATTCTACTTCTTCTCTATGTTAATATTTGTACTTATTGTTAAAAACTTAATGTACAAAAAGAGTTATTGAACCTCATTCTTTAATTTTCTGTGCCATACATTTTCAAATAGACATGTTTTCCAATATATCATTTTTTCCTTAGCTTCTCCAAATGAAATTTACTGCAGGTAAAGGGTATGTTTGAAGAACATATAGTGAGAATATCACAGAGTGTAGGGAAATAATAAATTAAATACTTTCACAGTTTTACTTTCTAGCATTGTTCACTACTGTAAATTACCTTAACATTAGCTAGGTCTTGGAGACATTGTTCCTTCCACACCCGCTTGCTTCGCTCCTTTTTCTTACTACTACGATCAGTTTTTGTACACCGATCTTCTTCATATTCCCAAGTTGCCCAGTCGGGTATAATGGTTGTGATTATAGTAGAACAACTAGGATTTTGGTCGAGATCTTGGTTGTTTATTATCGATATATCCTCCATATTCAACCATTTATGGGGTGCATTATGGTAGTGATGTGTCACAACCTTCCACCATATTGCCAACCATAATTCCCGACCATAAATACCCAGTTACAACCATAAAGGTTTTAGCTACACAACCATGATCTACCATAGAAAACCGTAAGAAACACCATTTACGACCAAAATCGACTGTGTTCAGCGAATGATACACCTATATTCTACCAAGATCAACTTTTTCAACTGTTGACATATTATGCACTGGATGCATGCTTTGTTTGGTAACGAATACCTGCTTTGCAAAAAAAAGGTAATTTATACGTGCGAGTTAGGTCAGCAGCTCAGAATGGTGAAAGGCTCTAATCTTCAGGACGATGCAATAGAGCAGGAGCTTGAACCAGTCTGTGCAGTCAACACACGTTTATATACAACTTCTTCCAACTCTAAACTGGTATTCAGCTATACGACACAATTCAGAGGAAGTTAACAGTTGATGGATGAAGTTTGGCCGTACCCGTTGTCAGGGTACGTAAGGCTAAATTTATCATGAAACTTAGCATTGCTTTCCATAGAGCTAATGGGAATAATTTGTTCATGAAACTTTACAGATATAAGCTGAAGGAACATAAAAATAGACGGCAATATTTGATCAAAGATTGCAGTACTGTTTTACAAGGGATACAACAAATAAATAGGAATGATGGGTAACTACGCTAAACTGGTAAAGCGTAAGTAAAATTTAGAAACGGTAGATACAAATTACGGCAAGGCAGTTAACGTCCATCCATACCCTGCAATTTTTCTGACAATTCATCTACATGAAAGAAAAACCTGAAAATGTGCACAATTTTTGCACTATAACATGAATTTTTAGATGTTTCGAATACAAACTTTTAGTTGTACAATATTGTTTTGGTCGATTATGTTGGGAATTCTAACCCTATTATAATCCATGGCACCCCATACATACTCTTCCCCAAATAATGGGACGAATTCCACTCATGATCGTACGTACCGGAATCCGTTGATACCGTACCTGGTTATGCTCTAGCATATGCTTTACCATATATAGTCTTCGAACATCCCTGTACTACCATCTACCATAAATAGTCTTCATACATCCATGTACTACCATCGACCTTCGTTTTCTGCACACCTTAAACAACCAATATTGCCTCCACCAACTTCGACTTTAACATATATATACTAAAATCAACGCTATGTTTTGGTCGACATATCTACCATATTGTTTCATCATCCATAATCGACCTTAATCTCTCATACACCCCTATATTCTACCACAATCACAACCATTATTTCCTACTGGGTGCTGCTCGCATATGTTGTTTGGATATGTTTTATGATGTAGCTACTGCCTCTGTTCCGAAATAGTTATAACGAAATTACTCTCACGTTCTTCAGCAATACTTGTTTCACTAGATAAAAAAATCACCAAGAAGAACAGACTCAAAACATCCATTAAAACTGCTTTAGAAGGTGAACTGGATGAAGCTCTCGATCAAAGTCAATTCAAAGTGTGACTCTTAATCCCGAATTCCTCAGCGACTTCTTTTTTATGGCACCACGCTCCAGGACACGTTCTTTATGGCACCACGATCCAGGACACGTTCTTTATGGCACCACAATCCAGGACACGTTCTTTATGGCACCACGATCCAGGACACGTTTTTTCGATCTTTCCAGCACTGCTAGCGGCACGGCATTGCGTTCATTATATGTCAAGTCGCTCTTTTTCTATTTTTATTTAGCATTTCTTCCATTTTTACTCATTGTTCATTTTAGCGTTTTCTCATGTGCGTTGATCCTGTGTGAGAACATCCTTGTGCGTGGGTTCAACGTTCCTATCGACGCACTATATGTCCCTTTTTTTTTCTTCTGTGAGATCGCTTTAGTTGTGGAAACTACTCAATAACAATAAGAATCCGATCTTAGTTTTTTGCCAGTAGTTGATATGAAGCAATTAGATTTTATTGTGTCAAAAAGCTTGAAATTATTTGAATTTGAAGTTATTTTAGCTAAATAAGATAGCATCACTAAATCAAAAGCGCCAAAGCTATCTGCTAACCTAAACAGCAAATAATTTAAGTGAGAATTATCAAATTCCGAATGAAACTACAGCCAGTAGAAAAATTATTTCGGCACAGAAGGAATACTATATATACCTATGTCCCTTTTCATAACTGATAGCACTTCTTCACAGCCTGAGCAGATTAATCTCACATTTCCGTAAGTCAACTTTTCGTCGAGTTCCCAGCAGCAGGGCTAGCTATTGCAATGAGAAACGCAGTTTTACACTCAGTGGCTTACGGGAAAGCCGACATAGAGGATAATGCGTTGATAATTATTTTAGGTTTTTGCTCAATTTTCTTAATGGACGAGGCAAACTGTAGTGCACACTATTCGTGACAGGAAAAACATAATTATTGCGCATTATTCGTAAGAGCTCTAATAGTCGGAATACGATTTTTTTTAACCAGAAGTAAAAACGATTAGATTTCTTGAGGAAAACAAGTTTTGGCAGAGTATTGCTTACACCCACCATATAATGTACTCCATAATCGTGCACCCCTGCCACCCCTTGTCCCCCTTTTCATATAGTGACACAGTACTGTGACTGCCGATTAGCTATCAGGAGTCTGAATTCAAAAACTTCTCTCCTGTTATTTGGCGATTGTGATCAGAGAAGTGCCTTGTTTTTCAGCGTTACCAGGTCTGTGTCACCAAAGCAAACGTTTCGTTTTGCTTCATCGTGTTACATAAACGATCCTAATCAGGCAAGGGCATTTACTTTATTACCAAGTCCTTTTGTACGAAAGTAATTTCCCTATTTGGTTTATCACATTACCTTCCTGATGCTAATCAGTGACAGTTCTTCTTGCTTGTACCTTGGGTCAGATCACTGCAGGCCTTATTGCAAGACGGCTCTTTGTTGTATTTTGACCTGCTGTACAATACCACGGCGAGCTCTGGAGAAGCTATAATGCTACAGTATATCTTATGGCCTGGAGGCTCCCATGAACATATCCCAGTTTGTTTAATCTGCTCTAACTTTTCAACACTCTTCGCTATGACACATTACTGGACGAGGGCCTACCAGCCTCAGGTGATGTTTCATTTCGTCTTAATACTTGTAGTGACGTAGTCCCGAACTTGGGAAATTCTTTCGCTTTCTTGTTTCGAATAGATCTACAAAATTCTTCCCGTTCCTAGACATTGTGCTCATCCCATATCTGGTGTGCATGGTTCTCAGTTTCCTTGACGCTCTACATCTTCTTTTTTTTACTTTTTCAGCTCAATCAATGTGCTAATATCAGCGCTGCATGCAAGTCTAAAGTAAGAAAACTACTCAAAAACATGTATGTACTGAATGCTCAGATATGCATGTTCTGATCATGTTCAGTGTAATCGTTTTATACATCAATGCATTTGCTGTAATATATAAAGTAGGAATAGTTTCATGAATCACGCGTGCCTCCTGGGTTGACAGCTGCCCACAGGTTCAGCCTCATGGCCGAAATGAAATCCTCGAATACAGCCTTTGCTGCCGAAGGAACCTTGTAACATGTCGTTGCTTTAGTAAACTTTCCGACCGTGCCGAGTCTGGGCCATAATGTCAGTATGTGCAGTCACCAGCTCTATTGGGTTGCAGTCGAGTTACCTGTAGGTCACTTGACCCTCTCTATGCTCTTCTCTGCACAGGTCCCACCTATGAATTCTAAAAAAAAAAAAAATAAAAGAACGTAGGAGGAAACCGGAACCGTACTGAAGATCCGCCATAGGCATTTCATGGAAATTTAAGTTGGTTCTTGAGGACACGGCTAAGTCACTACTCGATTTATTGGATCGTGAAGTGCGTTTGTTATTGTCTCATGTACAGGTGTGGGCTGACTGTCATCGACAAAAAGTGCATAAACTCAGCGTTTCATAGCATGGGACGAGATGTCCTGATGACAGGCTGCGCAGATTGTTCTCCGTTCCCGACAATAATAAGACATGTTCACGGCCCAATAAGTTTAACAATATGCCCCGAAGACTGCTCTTCTTCATTCGTCATTGGAAGGCACCCAATATTTTTCCATGGATGGGGCTGTGGAAGGTGCCAAATATACCTGATTTTTGCTATGAATGGGTTGTCACTTTTGCTTCACGCTGTGATTTCTGTTTACTCGGAGTTTTCTTTTTTTTGTATAAATGATTTTCACAGTTTTGTTGAGCTAGTCTGTGTCGTCAGTTTATTTCAACATTTTCTCAATAATTACCACAGAGAATATTAAACTCGTTGAGCAATTTCTTTCTCTTTGTTTTTTTTTCAGCACATGCGCACATTTTGCTCTACTTTCTGTTGCCAGATCTATTACGGCTGATAAAAGCTGTCACTCTGCATCTATTTACATCATCACTCTGATGGTAATCTCGACATGCACCAAACTGCCTGAATTATTTCCTTCTGTTGCTATTCAGCCGCTACTCTTTTCTGCATGCACGCAGTACGCACAATTCTGGCATATAAATATATACAGGAACAGGCATAGTGTCTCCTTTTCGGAAGGAGTTTCAATTTCGAGATGAAGAGTTCTACAGCATACGTTTTTGCCCTTCATTCGTAAAATATTTTCTTTAGTTGATACCATAGGATATCGTAAAGTTGTACAACTGAATATGCTACCATTTGAATATTTCTGCCAACTGATAGCCCTATATATTGTTTGCATTTCTCAAGATGTTTCCAATTTTGGGGGTTCACCTTTCAGGAGTTTCTTTCTTCTACTTTGGGAGTCTGTTTGAGGACTTCTACTGAAGTTAATTCTGCAAGGCTCTTTAGTCAAAATCAATTTCAGTGCATCCAATGCTCATGTTTTTAAACAGGTATTATATCGCTTCATTTGTACAGATCTGTCCAAAGCCAGTGTGTATTTTTCTGTAATCGTAAGAAAGCCACCGTTATAAGATCCGGGAGCAGACGATCGATAGTACTCGTATTCCCTTATTAATTATCAGTTATAGTTTGCGAAATAAGTAAATAGTATCGTTCCTGTCGTTTTGCCAGAACGGTGTCAGTATAATGTGCAATATCTACTACATTTGGCAGTGTTAAAACTGTGACGTGTTCGTGTGCATCACATGGAAGCCTTTTTACTCATTCCCGTAGTTGAAAAGCTACGCGTCCAGAGCGTGCACTATACTCCCTGGTGACTGCCATATAACCTCATAGACGCAACTAAGGTCTTGGTACAGGTATTGCTACCAACTTAACATATAAACCAAGTCTAAAACTGCAGCAGTAAACTTGCATTAAAAATTTTGTCATCTTGACAGCGATGTCTATTTTTTTCACTAAAAATAAATCGATAAAAATTTGCACAGTTCATACATTCTTGTCGTTTTAAAATTTGATGGCGAATGGTTCTAATTGCAGTGAACCAATTTTCTCTTCCTTCACGCATGCTTGCACTGTGTTGGATATCAAATCCTACTTCGTACTATTTAAGAAATGTTTTTTACGCTTTCAAGAAGGAAGTCCTTTAAGCCTACCCCATCTACAAAGCATAACTGAAAATAAACGAGCTACAACTGCCGAACTCAACATCCATAACTTACACTGTAGCAAAATAACCCTTAAATATTCCGTTAAAACTGATGAAAGTGAAAATACAAAAGAAATCCCGTAAAGCATACGGTTGTTCCGTATTATTTCTAAACGAACTTTTAAAGTCGTTAATTTCTACAATTTGATCTGTAACGCCAACAATATTTTCAGAAGACTTGAGAATATAAGGTAAGCAACTCTGTGGTATCACTTTAAGTTGAAAGGAATGTTTAATTATCACCGAGAATATTATGGCAGCAACAGTGTCAAAACAGAAGCGTAAAATGGACGTAATAGTTGTTACAATGTCGTCATTTGTAGATTTTAAATGCCGTCGTCACGATACATTCCATGGCATTCCTTACCTGCTGTGTTGCTCTAGTTAGACGTTTTAGTTACAGCCATACCTAGTCTTGTATATACAGTAGGTCGTACCGCTGTTTAAGTGCCAGCAGCTGCAATTGACTAAGTTCTTTACAATAGACTACCAGCCACGCATTAATTGTGATGTGAAATCAAGTGCGGTATGGATCCTTCACTGAAGTGCATGACATTGTCTCTAGTTTCGTATTAACTGCAGCTGCTATTTTTCGTCTGCTGCTCCTACTGACAGTCTTTGCAAGCTCTGTCTCTGCCTTCCAGAAATCTTAAATCCGCAGTGATCCATCATAAGGCTTATACCGGTGAGGAATATGTTTTACAACGAGGAATATTTTAATTCGTCACATTAAGGAAAATGAGAGTTCAAAAATTTCCTAAGTCATTTACTTCTGGTATTATTTCTCTCCAATTGCCCGATGTCCTACTCGACGTGACCACCTTTATCCTTTACTACTGGCCGAAGACGCTTCAAAAAAAAAAAAAAAAGAGTAAGCGGATGACGCTGAGGCACGCACTGTACGCTGTAGATTTCAGCCCACGCACGAAGAACTCGCTGCAGACAATCCTGGTTTTGTGTGCTCTTGCACAGGCCGTTGCCTCAAGGATGGGCCATAGTGAGTAGTCCACTCGGCGTAGATCGGAGGAATATATGGGCCACAAAAAGCTTTATCAAAAAGAAATGCAAATTGCTGATGCACCACCCTTTGTCCCTTCGTAATGTGTGCGAAACTGTGTAGCGTTAAAAGGCCATTTGCAGTTTTTAAAGTGCTTTGCGACTTCTACGAGTGTCGGAGCCATTATATTGTCGCCAAATAACTCTCCGTGTTGATTTTTAACAACCACTCCGAAACGAGTACCTCTGTTACTTCATTTTTGAAGCGTTTTCCCCCATGAAACTGTTACTTGAAGCTAAATTAAGGTGGTCCCGTCGAGAAGGTCATCGGAAATTTGGAGAATGCTCTTTCGTTTTTCTTAACTCGATAGATTAAAATATTCCTCGCTGCAAAAGTGTAGGTGTTGATATTTTTTGTTCTTGTATCAGAACATAATACATCTTCCTTCTTTGGCTAACAGCAGTTGTGGCTGCCGAGTGTAGGCTAATTAGAATTGATCTCCAGATGTGCTCATCGCGATTGACAGAGGGTTGAACTTCATTCTTGAGTTTTTTTATTGCTTCAGAATGATCCAAAAATATTTGCATTCTTCATAAAATGATCGAAGACTTCTATACAACCAAATACCTATTACTTACACGTTATCAAAGGTATGACCATTGTTGTGCGAAAACTACTTACAGCCGGTGAAAGCAAGGTGCTGTAGGTTTGTTACCTACTTGTCTTTCTGCAAACACTATAGTTTTGCATCATTTTAACAGTTGGCGGAATGAAAAATTGTCTTATCGAGAGTGCCGGACCGGATACCAGTCGCCAGTTGATCTCTATATATTCTCCTATGTTCTACGGATGTCGCCTACTCAGTCTTTCGTGCCATATCGGATACCAGTCTCCAGCAGATGTCTGCGTTCTCTTGGGGCACTGCAAGCAACAATTATTTCTGTCGCCTGCTCAGTCGATCGCACCGAAACAGTAACCTGTCATCGGCCGCTCTCTGGTGTTCGCTCCGAAAAGGATATCATTGTTCGTGAGGACGTGTCATGAAGAAAACAATTTACTGCCTGGGCAACAAAGTCTTGCCCGCGACTGCTCCGGTCCTCCCATATTAATAGAGCAAGTGACGAGTATGTCTTTGTGGAGAAGAAACTTTATCCGCGATAGATTAACGCCCTGCCCTCTTGCTTCGCCCCTTGCCGAGCCTGGCGGTGACAGAACTGCGCTATCAACGTCTTGCCAAGCCCAAGCTAAAGCGACCATACCCAGTCTCGCGAAATTCCAGTTTCTGCGTGAAGTCTTCATTGAGCGCTTGTGTAATTGATATTCTTCGGAGAACTTGAAAAAAAAATCGTTAAGGAGCAAAGAACATGTGCACAAGTTTGGAATATGATGAGAATTAATGGTAGATACGGTAATTTTCAGACTTCGTGTCTCATTCGAGTGATTACTTGAGGATAGCATTTTATTCTTTGATTAGTTCCTACAAAGCACATCCCAATATTGATAGCTATTCAGTTCTGCTGAATAGTATGAGCATTCCACAGTAGTAAAACTGTTTATTGTACTCTAAATGTGCATTGGTACATCGATATTCCCCATTCATTTGTAGTGTTACTGAACACTTAGCTCGGTAAAGTGGATTGCATCATAAAATAAAATATATACACTCTACTAAGTACGATTAGGGACATGGTATAAGTGCATAAAGCACAGCTTATAGCAAAAATAGCATCATTACACTCTAAACTGCTTTGCGGCCATGGTTTGGCCCCTGTTCGGTATCAGTACAGAGATATCACCATATATACATATGTAGCTACTGCATATCAAGCTTCACATTGAACTTCTCCCCAACAAAAGCAGAGATACTCCTACTTTAACAGTACTACTATATACATAATTATGTGGAGTGCTCATGGAGCTTCTCCCAAAGTACAAGGATACCTCCCACATTTACAGACCACCTGTACGAGTCGTCCCATCCAGCAACTTTTGTCTCGGCTGGCCATGAACCGCAAGTCAAGAGTCTACGAATGACATTCGATAGCCTATTGTTGCGGCACTTGAAAAATTACTGTAGAAATATATTGTACTCTGCCACAAAATATCGAACGTTTTGTAAGCAGCGCGCAATATGCTCTCAAGGTAAAAAAGCTCTAAGCATATAACACAGCTGTGGCGATATTTCAGTAGGTACTATTTTAGTACAGACAACATTATATCTTTAGGTATGCTGGATGCTGCCATGACATCTCACTAGTGTACTGTTACAGACATCTGCTGTTTCTGAGAGTCAAAACTCAGTGGTTTATTCTTGTATAGGTGACATAGTGAGCGAAGTAATGGAACTTCAGTTTCATATATGCATACGTATTTAGTAAGCGCTGTAACTGCATCTGAGCAGTTCTGTGAAGGCGATTGTGGAGCCTAAATTACGTGGAGCATTCTGACTATCTCTTTAATGGGAATCATTTGAAGAGCTAAATATATCCAGGTTATTTTATCTATGGTCAATTGGTCATGTTATTTTGCTGCATACAGTACTGCAATCTTAATAGTTTTTGCAGCATTTAATATGGCGTTTGCAAGATAAGACATATACTATATAAAGAGTCTTACAGACACATGGCTTCTCAAAAGAGAAATGCAGCTGAAATTTTTGTACTAACCTAACCAAAATAATACAAAATTGTGTTTATAGTTCACCATATAATACTTCATTAGCGAATACAAACCAATACAGCGAGCTTCGATTTCGTTCGTAATGGGGCATTATTTTCATTGCCAATAGCATGAGTTTTATAGAAGCAGTGGTACATAATTTCGTAATACGGCATACTTAAAGTACTGTTGTCATAATTCTGTCCGCATATTATCTAGAAGTTTCGCGCCATTCTTCCGTCGCAGCTACCACTTCACAATATTAAACCCTTGAGATTTCACCTTACAAGCAGTTGGTACTCGTGGGCTCTGCGATAAACCATAATTATTTTGCCCTTTATGGCCGGAAACATCAAAGAAAGTCCTGTTTTCTGCAATTTGTGATGTTGCGATTATTTTCAGAGGTGTTCCGCATCAATTACCAGTCACTGTTAACCCATTACATCCTGATGTGTTGTTGCCTTTCTTGTAGCAGCAGGATTATTTACAAAATTGCATAATCCAAGGGTCAATCGTTGGATGTTTTACCATCTCTTTGCTGTAGTATCGTAAAATTTGCATTACTACCGCTACTTTCGCTCTTCTGCAAGTAAATTTCTGCTCTGAAAAGAACTAAGCCCTTTCTTTCATAAAATAATTTGCTTCTCTCTGAATTAGAAATAGCGCTGTATGATGTATAACATACAAAGTGTGGCCTCACATTGTTGCAATTAAAGTTTTTGTTTGTTCTTAAAGTGCTGTCACGTAAACTAGACCTCCCTGAGAGCTCATACCTCCGCCAAGCAAAGCAGTGTTTACGAAAACATAATATTGGTCTTGAAACCGGGATTTTCTTTCCATCATCGCCAAAACTTGATCATTTGTGCATCCTGAGAGTAGGAATATAGTTCCTGTAATTTTCTTGAAGATCCGTCCATAACTTTTGCAGTTAAGAGTATGTCCTCACAAACACAATGGAAGGCATTAGTCAGACACATAAACGGGCCAACTAATTATCGTCAAAATTTAGTCATTTGTGACTATTAACATATCTGACAGTTGACAAAAATTTCATGAATATCCATCCATAATTCTTTGAGTAATATTCTGACAAACATTAATCAAATACAACAACAAACGAACCAAGTATCATCAAAATGTTGCCATTCGTATCTTTTTAACATTTCTAACAATAATTATTCCTGTAAATTTCAAAGAGATCCATTCATAACTTATTCAGTTATATTGCTAAAACACATAAAACGAAACTTTGAGACAAATAAACAACTACACAAACAGATCACCACAAAAAAGTGGACATATATCGAACAACTCATGTAAATTTCATGCAAATCTGTCCGTAACATTTTGAGTTATAGTACTACAAAAAAGAGACAGAAACAAACGACTGAAGGGATCTTCACCAAAGTTAATCATCTGCTCCTCCTTAGTTGCCTAACAAACCCTGCAAACTTCCATAAGATTCGCCTTGATTTTTTAGTTATATTGGTGACAGACAGAGAAACAACCTCGATAAAACATATTCTTGGCTGAGGTAAACAAGACGAGAATTGTTATATAGTGCTGGTTTTTACATATTTATAGTACTTTTATCTCTCGTGTCGCGTTCTTAACGAAAGAGATATGGAAAAAAATTGCCAGGCTGCAGATTTAGTAGTTACTAGACGACCCGTGACCCGTTGGGTCGTCATCACGATCGTCTTGTCTGTGTTTCGTGCCCACTTTGCTTCCTTCCCACCTTTTATTCCTACTGATCTTTCTTCCATCTGTTCTTCNTCTGTGACATCACCTTTGTTGTGGAAACGGAGACTTAAACTTCTGAATATCATAATAATAGTCACGATCGTCTGTGCTTATTTATTTAGCTGGTCATAAACCACACGCTATTCGTCCGTCCTCTCCTGGCCATCAAGGAGCTGCCCATACGGCTCACTGCCAACAGATTCTATGCTTGTCTAACGAAATCAAATTCAATTTATATGTCACGTATTCCAGTTGTATTTCCCAGAGCAACATTTAAATTATCGTGCCCGTTCTTGCAACCAAGGGGCAGGTTCCACGTGCGTATTACAGATACAATCGAATTAAAGAGCTAATCCATGCCCCGGGATAGGCCATATCCCCCCCCCCCATAGAACCCATAACCATCGAATTTATTCCCTATCTAAAATTGAAGAAGATGTGTCAAGCAAGATCACAAGATCACAAGTAAACAAGTAAATAAATAAACAAGCAAGACCGGTTCACAGACGTTTAGTATAATATAGATAGATGTTACATTTTGATAAAAATCGACAAGCAATGATTAGACCAGCTTGCAGAAAATGGCCAAAGTGGGAATTCAAGCTTATCCATGCAAATCTGAATGTACTTCTTGCTCAGCCAACATTGGAATCCCAGCAATGACTATATTGGGTTGGAAACCATGTCCTTGCCGTGTTTTTCAACATTTTGGAATGTATTGTATTTTTCAATTACGGAATCTACTTTTTTGAAAATTATATTTTAAAAACATTTAGTCTATTTTTCTTGTTTTTAAGTATTTTTATTCAATTTCTGTTGATTTTAAGCCCACCAAAATGAAAAGTCACGCTGAAAAAATGAGCATTTTCGACATCTCCTTCTACCCAGTCGGAAATAATGGTTGTGATTATAGTAGAAGAACTATGATTATGGTCGAAATCTAGGTTGTTTATTATCGATATATCCTCCATATTCAACCATTTATGGGTGCATTATGGTAGAGATATGTCACAACCTTGGACCATATTGCCAACCATAATTCCCGACCATACATACCCAATAACAACCATAAAGGTTTTAGCTGCACAACTATGATCTACCATAGTAAACTGTAACAAAACACCATTCACGACCAAAATCGACTGTGTTCAGCAAATAATACAACTATATTCTGCCAAGATCAACTTTTTCAACTGTTGACCTATTATGCCCTGGATGCCTGCTTTGTTTGCTGATGATTAATTTCTTATACACAAATGGTATTTTATACGTGCTGTCTAGGCCTGCAGCTCAGAATGGTGAAAAGCTCTAAACTTCAGGACGATGCTATAGAACAGGAGCTGGAAGCAGTCTGTGCAGCTAACGCACGCTTATATATGTACACGTTCTTCAACTCTAACTGGTATGCAGCTATACGACGCAGTTTAGAGAAGTAACTAGTCGATGGATGAATTCTGGCCGTACCTGTTGTCAGGGTACGTAAGGCCAAATAAAACATAGAACTTGACATTGTTTTCCATAGAGCTAATAGAAATAAATTGTTTATGAAACTTTATAGATATAAACTGAATGAACATGAAAAAAGGTAGCAGTATTTTATCATAGATTGCAATACTGTTTTACAAGGGATACAACAAATAAATACGAATGATGGGTAACTACGCCAAAGGGGTGAAGCGTTAGTAATATTCAGAAACAGTACATAAAAATAACGTCAAGGCAATAAGCGTCCAGACTTACCCTGCAATTTTTTGCAATTCATCGACAGGAATGAAAAACGTGAAAATGTGCACAATTTTTGCACTATAATATCAAATTTAAGATGTTTCGCATTCAAACTTATAGTCATACAATATTATTTTGGTCGATTAGTTGGGAATTTTAGCCATATTATTATAATCCATGGCAACTCATACATATTCTTCCCCAAATAATGGTAGGAATTCCACTCATGATCGCATGTACGGAAATCCGTTGATAACTTACCATGGTTATACTCTAGCATATGCTCTACCATATATAGTCTTCAAACATCCATGTACTACCATTGACCTTCGTTTCCTGACAAAAATTAAACAACCAATATTGCCTCCACTAAGATCGACCTAAATATACTAGAATCAACGGTATATTATGGTCGACATACCTACCATATTGTTTCACCATCCATATTCAACCGTAATCTCTCATACACCACTATATTCTACCATAATCACAACCATTATTTCCGACTTGGTACTTGCTTTCAACCAAGGTTCTAAGGCCACAGAAACTGCTCAGGATACTTGCACTGTGCATGGAGAGGGTGCCATAGCTTGTTATTGGCATGCTAAGTTCAAAAATAGAACTGTCTGCCTCAAAGACTCACCTCGTCTTCTCGTCCGGTTGAGATGGATGAGGAACGATTAAACCATCTTCTGCACAAAAAACCCTTGCAAACGACAAGGGAACTGGCAGAAAAAAATGAAATGCTCCCACACTGCTGTACAGAACCATCTTCATTTGATGGGGAAGGTTCATGTTTTAAATGACAGCACAAAAATCAACGAGCCACAATCTCCTCCGGTTTACTTGTTCGTCACCTCTCAACTAATGGATACAAGCAAAAATTCATTTACAGAATCATAACTGGAAACAAAAAATATTGCATGTACATTAATGAATGCTACACGTGGAGTTGTGTTTAATACTGATGATTAATAGAAAGTCCGGTGGGATGAGTTTTTCGAGTCAAAACTGGGTAGTTTTTACCAACGAGGAAGTGAAAATCTTATTAAAAGTTGAAAAAAGGTTGTAAACAGCAATGTAGAATATGTTATTGACTAGTGGACTCGTGCGTGAGAAAAAATCACACAATAATCGATATGTTTGCTCTCTTCTCTAACTTTCCGTTTCCAATTTTGCCCGCTCACGCTTGTTAGCAGCTTTTATTCCCTTCTGCAATCTTTCTGCTTCAAGTCTTTCTTGTTACTATGTCGCATAGTCACTTCATCTCTCTCCATTGGTAGCACGTCTTCGTTCTTGGGACTGTAGTTGTCTCGTTCTTTTTTTACGTTCTCTATCCTCCTATTTAATTAAACGTGCGTGTTCTAAAGTAAAATTTTGAATAAAGCACTGCAATAAACTTGAATGTAACTCCAATCAGCCTATATGCTATGTGAGTGCGCCGTATCCATGATATTGTCTTCCTTACTCAAATATCTGATTCACTGGAATGCTGAAATTTTGGCCTATGAAGCGAAATCTGCTCCCTCAGAGAAAGACAGCAAGCTAGAAGAAATAATAGTCTACTGCCTATGAAATAATTATCTACTGCCCGACGCGTCGGGAGTGCTCCGATGATCATCTGCCGAATTTATACGTCGTGACCTGAGAGAAAAGGTTATAAAATCGGACTACAGAAGCTGCATACACTGTATATTGTTCCGATTTCAAGCAGTGTTTCAAGCAAGAAGTGCATTCAGATAAAGGGAAAAGGATACCACTTTCGCCATCGTCTGTAACTTGGTCATCAACTTGGTCATTAGAAAATCTGCTACCTGGCCTATTTTTCGCCTATCTGTTTCCTTAGGAGCGGACACGATATAAATGAATTCTTATATAATAGAATGCTTCGTGTATGTATTTATTTATTTTGTGTCGGCTCTGAAGGAAATAAATAGGCGCAAAATATGCCAGATTGCAGATTTTGTAATTAAGTTATGTTTTCATAAAGATCGTCTAGCAGGTTACAGAAGATGGTGAAAGTTGGATCCTATTATCCCTTTATCTGAAGACACTTCTTGCTTGATACACTTCTTGAAATCGGAACAATATGTATGCAGCTTCTGGAGTTCAATTTCACAACTTTTCTCTCAGGTTACGATGTATAAATTCGGCAGATGATCAACGGAGCACTCACGAATTGATTTTTCACGCGCAGTAGACAATTATTTCGTCTAGCTTGCTGTGTTTCTCTGACGGAACAGATTCTTTCAAAGTCCAAAATTTCAGCACTTCAATAAAACTGATATCACATCAAAGATAGTATCATGGCTACGGTGCGGTGCACTCACCTTGCATATAAGCTGACTGGAGATGCATTCAAATTTACTGCAGTATTTTATTGAAGATTTTACTTGTGCGTCTTGCAATGAAAGACGCACGTTTAATTAAAAGGGGATCGGGAACGTAAAAAAAACGAGCCTTCTACTGAGTCAAGAACGAACACGTGCTATACGAAATAATGTCAAGAAAGACTTGAAGCATGCAAATAGATTATAGAAGGGAATAGGAGCTAGCTACTGACATGCGTGAGCTTGAAAATGTGGAAACGGCAAGTCAGAGAAAAGAGGACCTGTGGATGACAGCCGGACAGAGGATCAATGAAGAAAATGAAGAAGCAAGTCAGAGAAGAGAAGATTCTGCACCGTCCTATATTAAGCAAAAATATCGAGTATTGCTTGAATTTTTCCACGCACGGGTCCACTGTTAAATAATTAAGTACATGAAGCATTTTATTATATTAGGATTAGTCAGTTGTTATTTTTTACTAGAGGGCCCAGCCGTCAATAATGACGGCAAAAATTTTGTGATTCAGCTTTTTATTGTTCCTGTTCCCAGTATAGGTTTGCTGTAATTTAAGGTCTCATCCCTGCAGGCCTGATCATCCATTAGTAAAACGCAAGTTGTACAGTCATGAGTTTTGCGAGAGCAAAATATCCCCTCCACGTGCAAGATAAGGCGCGAATATCAGCTTGTAATTGGTAAAACGTTAAGCTGTACTAAGAAAATATAGTTCAGTCAAAAAAAAATCACTGGAAATGCCCAGGGCTCACCGTATCGTGGATACCAAATGATTGTTGAACCTCAAGCGTCGAAATTTGGCTTCAATGGAAATTCTATACAAAAAGGCGTCTGCTCAGCGTGAAGATTGAACTGCTACAATATGAATCAGCGAATAAAAGCATAAACGGAATAGATTATGCACGGAAAGAACGAAAACTCCAAGACTGATGAGAGAGACTGAGCTTCTCTAACTGCTGCGAAGAAACATCTAATCTAATACTAAGATGACCGTCGTGTGTTTATATGTAAATATACTTATATATTTATAAATTTATATATTTATTTATATGTTTGGTGTCACGCTCTTAACGAAATAGATAGGTGGAATTTAGCCCAGGTTGGAGGCTCTGGTTGTTCTCGCAAGCTCCACTGAGAGTGATGGGCAGAAAATAGGCCGGGTTGCAGAAGATGGCAAACGTATGTTAAGCAGGGACAGTTGAAATTCAACAATGAAGACATCGCAGGCTTAGTCTGATTTGTACGAGTATCAGCTTCTCCATACATCGAATCTACGGCAACGTATAGGGCGACCTTATGTCTGAATGCACTTCTTGCATTGCCGAAGTTGAAATCGTAGCAATGAAGATATCTGAAGCTTCCGTTGGCACTCTCATGCTTCTTGATTCGTAGTTTCTTCCCACAGATGATTTCGTTGCATGAGCTATTCTTCCCACTTCGATGCAATTGTCAACGAAACCGACGAAACATAAGTTTTCACGGACAGTAGACAACTATTTCTTCGAGCTTACTGTTTTCCTCTGACGAAGCAGTTTTCTCTTCATAGGTCAAGATTTGAGCACCTCAAATGAAACAGATATTTGAGGTAAAAAGACGGTATCAACGGTATCTTTGCTACGGAGCGAACACATTGTAAATAAGCTGCTATTTTGTTTAGGTTTGCTACGGAGCGAACACATTGTAAGTAAGCTGCTATTTTGTTTAAGTTTGTTCCTTAGAAGACCTAAGGATGACAACACGACAAAGGATCAATGAAGAAAAGAAAAAAATTTAGAAGCAAATAAGAGAAGAGGAGATTCCACACCGGCCTAGAGGCATTGGACAAACGTATAGGTTATTGTGTGAATTTTTCACCCACGGGTCCACTAGTCAGTAAGAAAGAAAAACTTGAAATAATAGAGAAACTAAATCCCTTATCCGCCACCATGTATCTCCCCATATACCAACCACACTGCGATCCAAAGACATTTTCACAGTTTTGAGCAGTCATGCCACAGTCTCCGCGACAGAGGCGATCATATAGAAGGGAGAAGTGACAAGCAGCATGCCGGCAGAACGATAAACGTACGCATGAGGGCACCCTGACGCAGGACTTAGACGCACGGGGTCGGTAATTCGGGTACCGAAGTAAAAACAGAAAACCATTAATAGGAACATGAAAGCGAAGAGAGAATAACATCACAAAGGAAAGAAAGATTCAGAGAGACACAACACGCAGCAGGCCGACAAAAGTATCACCATCCTACATGGCGCTCAGTACTCCATACAACCAGCTGGTATCCAAGAAATTTACGGAGCAAGCCAAAAGTTTCAACTCCTCGTGCATGATGCGTCTCTGTAGCTTTGTCACAAATGACGACATACTATGCAATAAATTATTAAATGAAAAATTCGAGGGAAAATTGGGTTTAAGCAAACATGCGCAGTAGCTACACCATTTCTGCTTCTTCAGTAAGTCTTCGAGAAATGCTTCATATAGATACTGGAAAAAAACAAAAATTTAACGACTGCACCGCACACCAGAGTAGTTCGTGACAGGAAAAAGAGGAATGTTGCCTAATGAGCCTACTGAAGAAACTTCTGGCGAGCGAGGTTGAAGAAAAAGGGGTTCGAATCTCACAGAAAGTTCGGACCACTACAATGTATATCACAATCGGCTATTTTTATTGCAGCAGCTACGTTCAATAGGCGTAGAGGAATTGAAATCATTCTCACAGTCTGGGCGTTATTGCGGCAGTGGGCATGCCGCCCAAAGGCATTCTACCAGTATTTTGCACTGCACTCCATCTCACTCTGGGAGGTTATCGTGTGAGTTTCGAGAGGCATTTTAGTTTTGTGATGACCAGATCTGTATTACGGTTATTTTTTCCTGAATTCGTAAAGCATTTTTTTTTTTTTGCTAACGCCCAAAGAAACCGTGATGTTTTACAGTTGAATTTGCTACTCATGAAGTGTTACTGTGCCTTGCTGTGGGTCCCTTTCTTTCAGGTTAATCATTTTGGCGTCGGTTATTGCTTCCATCCGAGCAACAACGGAGCTGGACGCCACGTCGAGCTCAGGTCCCTGTGACACGCCAATATGGGTCAGAGTTACAGTTTTGTAAAGTTTTCAGTGGATCCCATATATGGAATTGATTTCCTCCGCTGCAGGTGATTCTTTTGTGAGCGCTAATACCCTGGATGGTGTTGCGTCGTATGCAAACAAGTGAGGGATTCTTTTGCAGACATACCTATATAGCTAAGTCACGAAAGTTCTAAAAATATAATAATTCATGAATGGAGGCTATATGGGCGAGTTCCCACTGTCCTCCTTGAATTTGAGGTAACAATAAGAATGCGGAACCCAGCCCTTGCCCACTCACATCCCAGATCGCCCCAAATTGGTGTAGCCCGGATGGGTTCCTAGAAGGCAGACACTTTTATTCCATAATATTTACCCTCTTAAAGCTCAGTAGGGCCCATGTGGGTCTCAAGTTCTTCTTTACAAAATTTCCAGGGGCTTCCATGGTTTTTGGTTTTTGTTTGATTTTTTTTTATTCATCAATATTGCAAAATCAGCAATTTTATTTTTTGAAATTATCAAATTTTATTTACACAACTGAAAGTATGGGTTAAAGTGTTTGTATTAAGGAATCCGTTTGACTATTAGGACAGCCAGGGTCAACTCTTGCTTATGTTTATTTAAACCAGTATTATTTCATTTCAGAGATACTTACCTAAAAATATTGTGGCTCGCTAGCAGCTCCTGAAAATTAGCAGTAGAAGCTATAGTTGCAATTATATAGTAAGTGAACTGAAGAGAAAAATGTAGGCATATAGCAATCTCACTTTCATTAGTTCAATATTATGCTTTTAATTAGCTAGTAGCGAATTATTTCTATCGAATTGTCCTTGTATTTTGAAGTGTTTCTAAATTGTTTCAAAGGGTTTTAGAGCTATTTTAATTTCTTTAGTTCATTACTCTGTTTTCAGTTAGCTAGGTGCTAACTATTTCTTTTAATTTGCATTTATATTTTGAAGTGTTTTTAAAGTTTTTCAAAGGATTTCATATTGCAATTATAAATCACAGCATCTCTGCTGATTGGATATTAAGTGTACTCATAGCAAGTATACAGGCACATTGCTAACTGTTTTTTTTTTAACCCCTTTTTCCTAAAATCATTCCTACACAATAGGAAGTTGAAATGAAGTGACAAAGCTTGTTGATGATTAGCTAGCTACATGATTACAAAGCAGAAAATCCTTTAAATGTTGAACAAAATTCCTAGAAATAAAAAAACAACAAAATATCCAAAAAAAGCAAACAAACCAAAAGAAGTGTATTTTTTGTTTCAACCAAAAAACCATGTTTTTTTGGGTTAAAAAATGGTCTTTGCCAATCTTGACAAGGACCTATATTAGGACTTTTTTCATGAATGACTGTTCTGTCGCAAATGCTTAGTTTTTGAGATATTTGACTTTGAAGTTTCCATTGTTTTTCTATGGGGAAAAGTGTTGCGTAAGGTTTGTTTAGGTTCCTATGGGGTGGCCGGTTATTTTTTCCCAAGAAGAACAATGGGAACTTCACAGTCAAATATTTCGAAAACTAAGCATTTGCGACGGAAATGTCATTCATGAAAAAAGTCTTAAAATGGGTCCTTCTAAAGAATGCTACTTCAAAATAACGAAAACGTATGAAAGTCCTAAATGAGGAATTTTCCGGGCAAAATGACAGCCATTGCTTATGTTCATTCAGTCTCAATCTGTTGCTGCTTCCCAGATATTCCGAAGCAAGTGAAGCTGTGTATAGCAAGCAATTGCTGTAATACCACTAAAAGTTTCCCCTTCTGTACGAGCACCACCATATTGATAAATGATTGGCAAAATCAGTGCTTGAAAGTAAGCACAGTCTAAATTTGTATGAATTTATACAGATTATTTTATATATATGATCTCTCAGAAGTACTCCCTGTCGCTTGGTGCTATACGTGAAGTAGTCATTTCACATTACCAGTGGCAGCCAGCGGGAGTAGTTGATGGGCTACTTAACACTGAGACCAAAGAAAGTATGTGGCCTCACATAAAAAAATTTAGATTTGCTATTCAGGAAAGTGCGATATAGTTAGTCATAATTACATAGGGTCTCATCGATAGTGTAAAAATATCAGATACTCTGTGCTTTTAGGCGTATTTGTGAATCTATTGTGTTCCTAACAAAAGTTATTTGATTTGAATTGATTTATAGGACAGACGGAAGTGCAATTATTTCATACTGAGCTAATGATGAAAGCAGTCACTGCTTGTTACAATAATTAAGGCCAGTTACTGTTACCTGAAAACAACAGTAAAATTATAAGCGCCATGTACGCACGAAGTCGTACAGAGTATAATGAAGTGCGGCAATTCTAGCTCAGTTTCTGCAGCATTTTCCAGAATTTCGAGTGATGCGGCGAGCGTCATCACGATAACGCACGCCCCACTTCTGCATTCTGTTGCGCAGCCTTTGAGCGATCCACGCTCTCATTACCACATTCACTGCTTTTGGCCTGAGCAGAGACACAAACTACAGCTTCCAACAGCACGGCAAACATTGCACTCTATACGCCAGTTCTAAAGGCCTCTCTTTCTCTTCCGCCTCAACGTAAAACACAGTTCCAAATTGTGCAATCCAAACCTACCCAATTTGTTCTTTGTTCCCTGTTTTATTGGAGTCTTGGAGATGCGAATCGGCGCAGTCGTGCCGACGCTGATCGCGATGCATGGCTTTGGCCTGGGAAAGATTT
>LQNS02278078.1:5243954-5257163 GCA_001587735.2 Parhyale hawaiensis | reverse complement strand
TGGCAGATCATGTTTTGCCAATCTTAAACAATTCTGACACTGACTGCCCCATTTTCATGCAGGACAACGCACCCTGCCACAAAGCCAAAAGTGTGTTGAGGTTTCTTGATGAGGAAGGAGTGGAGAACCTTGACTGGCCTCCTCAAAGTCCTGACCTCAACCCTATAGAGAACCTGTGGAAAGTCTTGGGTGAGAAAGTCATGGCTCGAAATCCAACAAAAACTGAGGATTTGTGGACAAAGCTTCAAGAGGAATGGGGCAAGATTGATATTGAACGATGCCGCAATTTAATTGAATTTCGCCCTCGAAGATGTGTTGAAGTCATCAAACATAAAGGATCGTTCACAAAATATTGATTAGGGATGAAGGTTTTTGTTAAATTTGTTGTTTGTTGCGTTTTTTGTCAAGTGTCCCTTAATTCTGCTCACACTAAATTCGTAATTATAAGTTAAGTATACATAACTTTTTCTTATCCTTCGGATCGTAAAAAATTCTTAGCATATTATTAGGTATCCCAATACCTCTTTTGTGTTAAAATTTCAGTGTTGAACCTTTTACAGTTTTTGAGATATGATTTTTTTTTATTTTGTCCCTTAATTATGCTCGCAACTGTATGTTCAGAAATCATTTCAGTTTAGGTGAAGAAATGCATCTTCAAAATTTGCAAGTAAACATCAGCATAATATTGAATCTCAATGTCTATTTGTCAATAAGTTTTTCGGCAAATCAGTAACGGTTGATGTATTTTTGATCTCGTAGAGCTCTTTGCTATGGAAGTACTTTGGAATAGCCCGTACGTGGACCTTAATAATTAACGGCATTCGCTTCAACTCCTGCTTTTTATGACCGTACAACGTAGAATGACAACACATTCTCTGGGGTATAGTAGTGTATCTACATTCTCCTTTTTAGGTATCAATGCGTTTCAATTTTTACTGTACCAGTTATATTATTTAAGATAATCTACACTGCCTTGCTCAGAAAAACTGCTCTGTATCTCATAATCAATTTCTTAGATCAATAGTAGTGGTGGCAGTTTAGACGCTTCGTTTTCTCTTTACAAGGCGTAAGTTCCGATAAATTCTCTCATGCGTATCAAAAGATTAGGGCCATTGTCTAGACAGTGTTTGCATGTCAGCCTTGGCGTGGGGATGAACAGGCATCGGTGTTTGCCACAGTCACCACAATGTTTGCCGTGCTAACCGTCTCGCCGCACTCTAAGTACAACTTGCTGCTCGCCAACGCTCGAGCTAAACGAGGTGCGAGTCGTGCCAGCGACGCAACACCTCCGCAGAATGCCAAGGAACAGTCAGGTGGTGCGGTGGTGGCGCTTTGCATTGTTCCTGGGTACATGCTGGGGTAAATCAGGAGCATGGAAGATTCTGAAAGAAATCTTCAAAAAGCAGATTAATTTCAAGGAAGAAACATTGATTTTTGGCACTGAGAAGATCCCAGAAATAGAGAGTGGGCCATTAGTTTTCATAAACATGGAAAGGCAAGCTTCGTTATATGTTTTCCTTTAATTATGGTTTCACTCGAGCTACTGATACTTGACACCGTCATCAGTATTGTTATACAACGTTACTTTGTGTCTGAAATGTATAAAATTATAATATTGATTCCATACTCAAGGTAACAAATTACCCAATCGGTACAGAAAACAACTGTGAAGAAAATTTAGTCAGTCAGAGGGAACTAGAGCACAAATAGAGTTGCAGTTACATTTTGGTCATTTTTTCGAATTATTTGTGAAAAAGTGCAGGCGGCGTTCGACGGTGCAGCTAATTGCTAGATAGCTTCGTTCGCCAGACGTGCATCTGTGTCAGACTTTGGCGTTACTGAAGTTAATCTTGCTTCATGCAGCCTCGGAAGCAGTAAAAGTACAGAAGAAAATCAAATGACCTTTTCCATGTATCTTCTTCCCCGCTGCTAAATGACCTTCATCTGGAGGCTATATTATTATTGTGGTTTGTTTGTCATTCTGCCTGTCTGCTAACAACGTAGCTCAAAATGTAATAGGCGATTCTTCATGAAATTACCAGAACTGTAGAAGTATCATGAGGAATTGATGATTAAATTTTCGTGATGATCCGTCAGAATTTTTGTCTGCCTTTTTACTAGTCTGCCTTTTAGCAGTGCGTTGCTTGCAGAGGTTTGCGCTGTAGGAGCGTAGCTCTAGTTAAAATGTTAATGTTCCTCGTTCTTCAAGCAGTTGCAAGTGATATTAGTGGCACCGGTCGCGTTTACATAAACTGCATTGTTTACTTGCATAGCTTAGTAGCAGATCGACTGTTGGGTACGTTAGCGTTGTCGCTGATTTTCGTGACCCGTTCTCTGATCGAGTGATGGATTTCACTGAAGCGTGATACAAAAGATACAAATATAGAAACACGGGGGCGTTGATTAAATCGTTATGAAATATTTATATCTTTCGTGACGAGCTCTTAGCGACATAGATAGGCAAAAATTGGCCAGGTTGCTGATGCTCTAATCATGTTATCTATCAAGGAGATCGATAGACAAAAATTAGACCAGGTTGCAGAAGCTGGTCAAAGTGGGAATCCTTATCCTTATAATTGAATCTACTTCTTGTTTAGCCAACATTAAATCTGAACAATGAAAATATTTATAGATTCTCTTAGCGTTCTCATGAAGTCTCATTTTTATTGTTTCTCCATGTATCGAAACTATATTGTTCTCAGTTAACGACGTACAAATTGCTTAGATGATCAGCGAAGCACATGAAAAACGAATTTTTCCAGATATAGCAAGCGCAGCAATTATATATTTTTTTACAGCTTGTTTTCTTACTTTAGCGATGCAATTATCACTTTGGTGCATTGAAGTTTTGTATAGTAGCGTATTCAAGACACGAGGAGGTGAAATTAATGGACTTCAGCGATGACTAACTGCTTGCTGATATAAACTGATTTTTTCGCATGTCATTTCAGGGAAGGAGCGTGCAGCTCAAATGAATCGAAACAGCGAGCACTAATCTCTTTTGACCCTTTGAGTTGACCGTTGTAGCGTATACTTCGGAAGCTTATTAATAACGAACGTTACTAATAAGAGTTTTCGCGGTAATTTTCGCGATAATTCGGTAATTAATCAGTTTTTATTTGACAGACGTCAATGTGTAGCTGTTGATGGGAAGAGGAGTGAGTTTTTGGACGTGGTTTCTGGTGTCCCACAGTGTAGTGTTTTGAGCCCTTTGTTACTCATTGTATCTATAGCGGACCTGTTTGATTTTGTTAATAATTTACCTGTTGGTTACGCTGATGTTACTTTGCTGGCTGTTTGCGATAAGCTTAGTGATAGGGTAGAGACTTTAGAATGCATTCAGCATGATTTGGAAGTGATTAATTTCTGGTGTTCTAGGTAGGGGATGAGGCTGAATGCGGCACGACTAAGACCATGCTCGTGTCCAGGTCACGTACAGTGAGACCTCCTTTCCCTACACTCATACTGGATGGTGAATCACTTCCTATGGTTGATGACTTGTTAATCTTGGGTGTCAATTTTGATCCAAAGTTGACGTTTGAGCACCCACGTTTGTTCGGTTGCATCACGTGCATCGCAGAAAATTGGTCTGATGAGGCCTGCTTGGAGGGTGTTTGGCTCGGTAAAATTGACACGTCGCTGCTTTATTTGCTATGTTCTCCCTATTCTGGTATACTGCTGATTGTAATCTGTGTCTGCTTGACAGAGTGGTTCGTCGATGTGCATTCATGCTGGATGGTGTTGTGCCTTAATTGTGATCTGGCGCATTGTCGCACAGTTGGTGGGGCCTGTTTTATACCTGCCCTAGTCTTCCACTGCCTGATTGTCTTCCGGAGCCATTTGTGCGGGTGAGGTATAGTCGGCGTACTGGTGCTCTTCATGAGTTTGCGTTGGAACCGTTACGATGCCATACGGGCTAGTATTCTCGTTCGTTTTCTCCATCGTGTGTGATTGTTTGGAATGGTCTTGATGGCTCTGTCTTTGCTGGTGAGGGTATTGGCAGCTTTAAACGATCTGTACACAGAGTTATTCTGTGATCTCGGATCTTCTCATTTTTTTTTTATTTCTTCACTCGCTGGCCTGGTTGCGGGGGGTTTGTCAACCTCATGGAGTTTCTCCGTTCCCACGTCACCAGTCTAGTGTGATTTAAGAAGAATAAAAGAAACGCCGTCAAAAATTCCACCTTGTCATTTTCGATGGCGCTGGCACTCAAGTTACAAATAATGTGTTATTTCCTAGACAGTATTTACTAGGAGGAAAATTTTCTCTCTTTTTCTCCTACCTTAGCAAATGCTTTATTATGAACTAGATCTAAGGCTATTTTCTCACATTGTACTGTCTCCGATGACCACCGGGTGTGTTTCTTGAGAAACATTGTTTCTATTTATCTAAGATACTTTTATTTAAATCTCATAGTTAAGAAAAAATACTACAATTGCATAAATAAGTTGAAAATTGGTCACATTTTGCCGTCCACTTTTCTCTCTTTTTCTGTTTTTTAACTGCACCAATTTAATTATTTTAAAGGCGTTCTATAAGTAATTTTAAGATAATACTACAGCCAATTTAAGGCTGATATTTCATCACTTATTATTTATATGCGAAGGTAAGAATAATGTATATATCGATCAAAAATTGAACAATTTTTACCTGATGAAAATGAGCTTGGTCGAGATTTTCTCGGACAAAGTTGCAAGACAAACAATTTTCAAGTTATGTGGAACAGTGAAGAGAAACTTGTTGTACGTACTACTGTATGTAGTGCAACAGTAGCAGCTGATAATTTTTGTTTTCTTCTTCCTTCCATTTGTCATTTTTATGAACTACTGCTATGGCTCTGTATGCCTTGCCACTTTGCCACCGATGAATACGACGATCCAAAATTTTAGCTTTATAAATTAAAGATTAGTAGTGTGCACTTTCTCGATAGTTTTAGCTACTGTTAGATACGTAGAACTCCCAGGAAGCTGGTAGAATATGATTTGTAGCCACTTGGAACAATGGGTTCTGTCCATTCAGAGTATGAACGAGGCGAGTGCAGCAGCGTGCTTACAGTGTTACATAACCAGTGTAGCAGGAAGCAAGACGCGCTGGCGGCCATCAGTGTACCAAAATACTGTTTCGAAAACTAAAATAAAGCAGTAAATTATATAAAAATCTACGATTTATAAGATCACTTGTCAAATATTGTAGTGAATTAGGTTCAATAACCGTTGAGTCTAAAAAACAGTAGAAATACAGTTTAACCCATAAGCGCCCAAGATGTGAAAGAATCAACAGATTTTGAAGGAACTTTATTCGACACATCTTCTTTGATAAAATAACTAGTTGCTATAAAATTAAATGTCTCCTTCAATTAAAAGTATGTTTTCTATGGGGGTCTACCCTAGTCGGAAATAATTGTTGTGATTATAGTAGAACAACTATGATTATGGTCGAAACTTTGGTTTTTTATTATCGAAATATCCTCCATATTCAACCGTTTATGGGGTGCAGTATGGTAGAGATGTGTCACAACTTTCGATCATATTGCCAACCAGAATTCCCAACCATACATACCCAAATACAACCATTAAGGTTTTAGCTGCACAACTATTATCTACCACAGTAAACCGTAGGAAACACCATTCACGACCAAAATCGACTGTTTTCAGCGAATGATACAACTATATTCTACCAAGATAAAATTCTTTAACTGTTGAAATAATATGCGGTCGATGCCTGCTTTGTTTACTGTTGATTAGTTGCTTATAAAAAGATTCATACGTGAGTGTTAGGCCTGCAGCTCAAATTGGTCAAAGGCTCTAAACTTCAGAACGATGCTAGAGCAGGAGCTTGAACCAGTCTGTGCAGCTAACGCACGTTTAAAAGTAACTTCTTTAACTCTAAGTCTGTATAGAGCTACACTATCCAGTTTAGAGGAATTCACAACTCGTTTGATAAGTTTTCACCATACCCGTTGTCAGGGTACGTGAGGCTAAATATTTCATAAAACTTGACATCTTTTACATGAAGCTAATGAGAATAATTTCTTAATGAATCTCTACAAATATAAATTGAATGAGCATAAAAATAGATGAAAATATTTTATCAAAGATTGCAATTCTATTTAGCAAAAGATAAAACAAAAAAATGACAATAATGGGTAACTACGCTAAAGTGTTTCAGCGTAAAAAAATCGGGAAACAATAGATAAGAATAACATCAAGGCGGTTAGTGTCCATATATACCCAGCAATTTTTACATTTCATCGACAAGAAAAAAAACTGACAATATGCACAATTTTTGCACTAGATTATGAATTTTTAGAGGTTTTGCATTCAAACTTATAGTCATACAATATTATTTTGGCCGATAATGTTGGGTATTCTAGCCATGTTATTAAAATCCATGGCAATCCATACATATTCTGCCCCATATAATGGGAGGAATTCCCCTCATGATCGTACGTACCGAAATCCGTTGATAAGCTACCATAGTTATGCTCTAGCTTATGCTCTACCATATATAGTCTTTAAACATCCATGTACTACCATCTACCATATATAGTCGTCTAACATCCATGTACTACCATCGAACTTCGTTTCCTGACAACCCTTAAACAACCAACATTGCCTCCACCAATCTCGACCTAAATATACTAAAATCAACGTTATTTATGGTCGACATATCTACCATATTGTTTCTTCATCCATAATCGACCTTAATCTGTCATACAGCACTCTATTCTACTATAATCACAACCATAATTTCCGACTGGGACCCAGGTAGACATTGGGCGGACGAGGTGACAAATATAATCGAAAATAAGGATATCTCTTTGGCAATGCTTCTCGTATCTACAATTCAATGTCTTCGTAGTGTGTTAGCTCTGAATAATGACCTACCCGTCTGTTCTCACTGACTCCGGAATGCCTATTTCTATTTAGACCTGGACCAGTTAGTGAATTCAGCATATCTTTCGTTATCATCGCATATACTAAATTTCGTCCCAATTCATTTACTGGAATATAATCGCCTCTCACCATCTCATATATTCGACAAGCAAGCACTACAAAGATATTCAAGGCATTCACAAGCAGTGCCCAGTACCACTTTACCCGAGTATTTTGGGCCGCAGGTTCGAAAGTGATCTATCCAATAAATCAACCCCTCCCATGCCTTATTGTATTCTTTGACAATGGCCGGCTGTGTTACATGAATATCGCCCTTTCTCATGACTCTTCTTTTCAATCTACCGATAGCTCGGCTCCTGTGTAGTTACTACAAAGTGTGACTACAGAATTATTCCATTGCACCACCTGTATTTTACCGTCACATCTGTAGTCGTAATTACTCCTTCCTTGCCATTTCATCACTTTTGTATTAGTCACAAGACAATGCTTCAACCTGTTTTCTCTAACTCTTCCAGTTCCAGTGGCGAAGTTGAAGTTTTGAAGTTTTTGCTTTCAAATATGATGATTCTCTGTATTCTCGCAAACTTGAATAAGTTTCAGAACTACCCTTGATCTAAAAAGTCCAACCTCATTTTGCTCAGTTGTGCCTTTATAGAAGTCAACCTTATAGAGAACTCCATCAGAACTATACAATACCCATAACTTGTAACCAAACTAAATAGGTTTAGATCGTACAAACTGTTTGGAGGTGGGACGTCAAAAATATGACTCCATTGACTCATTAATAGACAGTTTGTGATGAATGTCAAATATTCGTAGTTTCATATTGAGCATATTATAGACAGACTAGACTTTGGACATCTTTAACTCTCTTAAATTCAGGTCATCTGCTACATGGAGGTATTTTTTTATCAACAGGAATTTATTTATTGACATAGTTTCCACAAATACTTCACTCTTTAGGTCCTTAGATTTGCTCCAGTAATCACGTTCACTTGTTCGTATGTTGCCACTAGGTCCGCCCAGTGTCTACCTGGGTAGACTAATACTTTTCTATATATATATGTGCTTGCAAAAACATACCTGATGAGGTTATTTCTTCGTTACTATAATGTTACAGCATGTGTTCTATGATATTTAACAGTGGTCAACTGGTCTCCAGATAAATATGCTTCCTCTCATAAGCAATGTGCCTCGGTCCTGTGGAGTTTTTATGAAATATTTTTTATTTTAAATTTCCTATATTACTCGAAGTGATGGCACTAAATTCTTTTACTTACAGAAATATAACGATCTAGATACGTATAACAGGGTTATGAAATAAAAAAGGGAAAATAAGAGATTCAAGTATATTTTTTCAATTTTGAAATTAGGGCTACCCAGGTAGACATTAGGCGCTTATGGGTTAACGTTTAGTAGTGTGAAGATAGTCCTTGAAATCTAATCAAACACTGTAAAAATACAAATATGTATTTAAATGTTTATATATCTGACAATTTCAGTCGTGCTGAAAGAAAGCAGACAAAAATATCAGGTGATAGATGCCGGCAAAATCACGGTAACCGCATTGTTGAATATACATCCTCCTTTTCTAACGTTGAATTTCAGCAGTGAAGAAAACTGAAGATATCAGCAGCTTGTCTTGACACACTCATACATCTTGACTTTTACTTACTTTCCATATCCAAACTTCGGCTCCCCTCAGTTCAGGTGTAAATTGAGTACCTAGCTGACCAGCGGTGCATAGGGCATGACATTCATCACAGGACAGCTGTACTACGAAGATGGGTGAAGAACACGAAGATTTAGTTGCAGCAATTATTTTTTCCTGCTTCGGTTTTTTTTTTGGCAAAACTGCTTGCCGCTTGAGTGAAAGTCTTTTAACTACTAGAGCACTCTGAGAGCGCATACCTCCGCCAGGCGAGGCAACGGTAGCAAAAAATTCAAATTGGCTCTGAAACCATAATTTTCTTTGTATAAACTCCAAAATCTAATCATTTGTGTCTTCTGATAGTAATAACAGCTTGTGCAACTTTCGTGAAGATCCGTTCATAACTTTTGAGTTATACTGCTAACAGACGTTATGAAACATGAGTCAAACATACAAACGAACAAACCGATCTGCAACAAAATTTAATCATTTATGTCTTTAAACATTATTAACAATCCCTATAAATTTCATAAAGATCCATTCATTATGTTTTGAGTTGTTGTGCTAACAAGCACGAAATTAAAAACAGTGACAAACGAACGAACAAACGGATCATTACCAAAATTTGGTCATTTACTATTTGTTATACCGGACTTTGCAAAAGTCCTGACCTGTTTTAATAATTTGCCATCCGAAGTTCGTAAAAGCTTTGCTTATGGTGCACCATTTCCTGAAGCACTATATCTCCATCTCTGACGATTTTTCTGGCCCAAAGAAGAACTTTTGTGGCCATGATATCCCTGTATGCAGCCTCGGTCAACCTGTAACCGCCCTTGAACCACACTGGAGGCCACAACGACAAGCAGCATCACAGAGGCCGGATGCTTTGTTGTGGAGACATAACGAACATCAGAGATGTTTTGGCCAAAGCTCACAACTCGATCGTTCTGTTTGTTGAAGACAGGATCCACGGTGAAGGTCTTCTCATCTGAGAAAATGATGACTCGATTTCTATGACTTTTCAAGTCGTTAAGAAAGCGGGAACATCGCTCATGGCACTTTTTGACAATGTCAGCAGGTAGCAGCGGTATATTCTGACGCTTTAAGCTCTTCCCACCTTCACTCTTCACAGTTCTTGTCACGGTTGACACAGAAACTTTCTTCTTCGCAAATTCAGTCCTTTTGAGTTTCGGATCATTTTCAAAGTCTCTTCGAACATTCTTCCGTTGAATAACTTGTGGCATGCCTGAACGTGGTCCATCTTTGCGGCTTTCATTATTCTTAAGGCGGTTTTCGACCCGTTTCACCGTTGATAAACTGAAATTTTGCAACCTAACAATGTCCGCCTTCTGGTGACCCGCGTGAAATAGAGCTGCTACCTTTATCCTTTTTGTTTCCATTACCAACAATGTATAAGAATGAGCACTGTTACCAGTTATTATATTATCTAAAATAGTATAGGAATGAGTCATTGCCAAGTCTTTGAAATGAGTTTCACACTTTGAAAATACAAAACAGGTCAGGACGTTTGCAATGTCCGGTATACGGTACCTGACAACTCGTGTTAATTTCAGAAAAATCCATACATAACTTCTTGAGTTATGGCATTGAGAAAAATGAGGCAGACAAAGAAACAAACAAACGGATGGACATATCTTCACCAAAAGTTAATCATCTGTTCCTCCTAACATACCTAACAATCCCTATCAATTTCGTTTAAATCAGTTCAGAACTTTTTTATATATCTTGGTGACAGACAGACAAATAGACAGACAGACAGACAGACAAACACGACGAACACATAATCTCCTTGGCGGAGGTAAATATAAGTGATGTCATGACGTATGTATGATACGGAGCCAAAATTATATAATATGAATGATTCGCACGCGCGTCTACATTTAGCAGGCAGCGAAAATCATTCATAATACAAATGTCGGGTCCGTGTCATGCATGCATGCACTTTTGAAAAAAATTATACATACATACTTCATGCACACATGAAATAATGAAAAACAATGTCATCGAAAGCAAGGGTTGCGCTGCTCACCCCGGAACTGAAGCCGAGAGCTCTCAACTCTGATATTCCTTCAAGTTAGCAGTTGCAGTGCGGCCTTCATAAGCAAATAGTAATGAAACTGTGGTCAGTGAAGCCGCATCACCACAAATTCTTTTCTGTCGTTTTTGACCGCCGGGTATACTCGTCAGATAGATAAAAATCACTTTAGTTTGAAAACTATTTTTAACGGGGATAAATGGATACCCGCTTCGCATTTGAACACCGCCGTGCCTGTTAACCGAACAATACTGGGTCTAAGCGTACTTGCTCCAGCATCCTTTCCTAAATGGCGTGCTGATTGCATGTGAGTCATACTTAGTAACCTTTTTTTCCAACCAAACAAGAGCTAATAGCTTCTTTGATAGATAATTTACACCCGCATTGCTATTTGCCCTCAAACAGGAGCCTCTGATACAATAAAAAAGTGCGTAGCATTCCTGCTGACAACACTGGGAAACAAATGGCCCAGGGTTGGCGCTTAGAGTTGGATAGTGATCAAGCAAGCAGACAAGGGACTTTGGTTTGTATCTTTAGGACTAGCATGGTCGAATCCGAAAGCTTACCGCTAACCTGGCAATGCTCGACGCTAATCAATGTCATGATGGCTGCAATTAGAGAGTGTGTGTGGATCCGCAGGCAGGTGACCAAGGTAAATCACGCTCGTAAATGGGTGAATGTGTTGGAAGCCAAAGGAATAGGGAATATGCGCCGACAAGTTATGTGCCTCTGATCACTTATCGCAGTAAGTTGCAATGATGTTGGGTAAAGTTTTTAGCCCCAGTAAACCAAGTGCTAAAGAGCATCTTTTCAACAGATAACTTTTTGTGATTTGGCACAACGTCAAAGTGCCTACGACTAATGAGCAAAATCCTCGTGCTAATTAAGGCAGTGATTCCCTCACTTCAGTTTTCTACGTACCCCCAATGGAAACGACTAGTAACACACGGACCCCCTGCCGTTAAAATACCATCAACTTCGCAGAATATGCAGCGAATGAGCACAGTATATATCTATAGATATTTACAACGTCAAACGCAATGTCATTTAGTTAATATACAAAGAAGAGTCCAAACTTCGCACCATACGCCAAAACTATAATTACGTGAAATCACTGCTTATCTAATACAGTGAATTTTTACACATAACTCTCATGAATCTAAGACTTTCCTCAACTCACTGTTTACATTGAACTAAAATAATCTGATGCTGCAATTATCCTTATTCAGAGAAAAATCTAACGTTTTCTATGCTGAAAGAAGTGACATTAATGGGTAACTATATCATTATTAAACTTTCTAAAAGGTGATATGATACCTCAAGAAAACATATAGTTTTCTTTTTTATAATTTTAAGTAAGTTATTAATCCGTATTATCAATGCGATAACTCAATAAAATGTTCTCATAGAAGAGCCAAATGTCATGAACCAGTAGGGGGTCCGTGCGTGCACCAATAGGGTCCGTAGGTTCAAATTTATCTCTAATGGGAAACACTGTGCTAATGGATCAGATAATTAACAGACTGGATTACCATGTGTTGCTCAAGTCCTGTAGCACTTCATTTACACGTGTGGGATTAGCTTTGAAAAGTAAAGGTTATTCTTCGTGATGCCAACTGAAAATTTATTCTCTTCAGGAAACTATTATTTGCAGTAAATAGTGGTAAGGCGCTTGTACTACATAATGTAAGCAAAAGGAAGTGGGATATCCGCTCTCCTCTGCTCGAGCTGCGGCAGCTAGGTCGACATTGAGGCCCAGGCAATAAGAAGGTGAATCCCTCGCTTGTAAACAAGCAGCGAACCTAAACAACGTCGATTCTTGAAGCCGTCACCTTCCATCTACAACCTTCTACCTACAACTCGTGTGAAGCTTCAGGAGGTGCAGGTTTGTCAACCAGCTGCTGATTATATCGGCATGTTACAAAGATCATCTTTGTCGACGGAGGGCCTGCTTTTGTGTATTGATGAATGGTTTTTCAAGCAGGATAATGTAGCAGTCCACTCTGCTCGCCAGGCTGTGACCTTCTTTCAAAAATTTAAAGAAAGTGGCTCCCTGTTTTACGTCATCCAGCATACCTGGATGAACCTAACTCCTTCTTGTGTCTACAGACACATGATGCAGAAGTGGCGAGAATTATTAAATCGTTCCAAAATAAAGGTCCTCCCCTAAATTCAATTCCGATCTTTATTTATAAAATACTAGCAGAAATTATTGCTCCACTAATATCAGAGCTAATCAACATATCATTTGATCATGGGGTTTACCCTGACTGTTTAAAGGTTGCTAGAGTCATTCCTGTGTACAAGCAAGGCCAAAAAACGCAGCTAGGTAACTATCGACCGATTTCAACGCTACATTTCCTAAGTAAGATTTTTGAGCGCTGTATGTATCAACGCATCAACGGCTTTTTGGATAGGTTTGGTGTCCTCACAGATTGCCAATATAGTTTCAGATCCTGCAGCTCCACCAGCGATGCAGTTCTAAAATTCTGCCATGAAATTTATGCAAGCCTTGATGCCAAGAGATATTTTCTTTGTATATTTCTTGACTTTTCTAAGGCTTTCGATACAGTGAACCATTGTATTTTGCTTCGGAAGCTTGAGGC
>LQNS02278078.1:5230324-5242194 GCA_001587735.2 Parhyale hawaiensis | reverse complement strand
ATTGCAGAAACGGTCTTAAACTTCGGCTGGGAACTACCAGCAAACTTTCTCTGGCGTTTGATTTCTCCTGCGACCGTAAACAAGTTATAAAATCCCTCTCAAAAAGAACTCGACTCCAACTTGCATCGTGGTTTTAACAACCTTTAACAGATATGTTTCGTCTTTCCCATCTCTTACCTTCAGGAATTTCTGATCCCTAATCTAAGGAGTTTATTTAATATAGCACTAAAACGTTATTCTTTACATTTTCAAGTGGTCTTCAACTTTTGATCAGAAGTTTACCTCCGAGCACTAAAGTAACTGGAGTCGCACGTTAGTACCATACAGTTCTTGGCGATGGCAAAAAATCTTTCAATGCTATGCTGGTTTTTCCTTTACAACGTACGTAACTTGTGCAAGACGCGGAATAACAGTTGATGTACAATGAATTGCTATTTTCTT
The DNA here is from genome assembly GCA_001587735.2 of Parhyale hawaiensis. Taxonomy (NCBI): domain Eukaryota; kingdom Metazoa; phylum Arthropoda; class Malacostraca; order Amphipoda; family Hyalidae; genus Parhyale; species Parhyale hawaiensis. Next base: position 5,241,753 of record LQNS02278078.1, on the reverse strand, counting down.
TGTAATTGAAACTAATATTGGAATGAATCTCAACAAACAGACCAGACCGTAATCTTTATTGCTTTCTGCATTCTAGTTGCATCAACTATAAACAGGGCGATATTCTATTTCCGATGAGATTTGCATGAATGGCATCCTAGATCGGTAGTGCCAATATGGAACTGCTTTTTAGATGAACCGGAGACCGGCGACGTAAGAAAATTCGCTTTGAGGGAGATGCGGAGGGAACAATGCGGAGGGGCTAACGGTGCTAAGGAATACATGTAATTTGGTTATATGGTAGCAATATTGGGGGACTGGTGTGTGGGGGAGGGGGTGGGGTGGGGCTGGTAGTGGAGGTTGGATCATCGTTGGAAGGCTCATGCCCCCTCCCCCCTCTCTTGGTGCCACCGCTCCAGCCAAGAGGCAGATGGACCGCCACAACGAAGTAAGTCATTTCATTGCTATTGGAATTTGAACTTGTCACCCTCCATAGTATGCAATAATTGCCGTACTAAAAGTACTATAATTTATAAAGTGAATTGAATAGCTTTCTCCAGAGATAATAGTTAGGGCTTTGCTGCAATGTTAGGTATAGAGGGATTAATAGCTCATAACAGTAGCACGTCGTTATCCTATACAGTACTATACCGTACATTTACATCATATATAGTTGAATTATATCAGCCATAGACCACACCATACATTGACTGGACACTGAAATCGGGCCTCTCGCAATTGGGCCTGGAGCGCAATTTACGAAAGTGTTAATAAAATGAATTCTATTAATCACAGAGACCTCAAACTTAGATTAATTTCTTCGTTGTACTATAAGGAATACGTTGCAGAGCAGAGAATCTAAATTCACAATCATATATCTTCAGTAGAAAATTATATATCATACTTTCAGATACCATGGACAATTGAAAATTCATCATAATTTCTAGGAATATTAAAATTTTATTGAAAGATTTGGTACATAGATAATGCATGTAATGCACTTGAATATCACATATGATTGAGTTTTTCCAACGACGGATTTAAAGCAATAACCTCAGAAATTGAACTATATAGTGCCTTCGGTAGAGCTCATCCCTAGGCTTTAGCCGCAAGGAAAGAAACTGATACATATCATCATGGTTGTCTACATTACATGATTTAATGGATTGCTATGTCTAATCACTTCATGGTTGCTTACATTACATAATTTAACGGCAGCCTTCGAATGATACTGAAAACGCTGATTAACACCAGAGTAGTACTACAGAATAAAACCACGTTAGTAGCCATGAACTAAAAATGCAAAGTTAACCATGAGATTATGGTGATACTTGAAAAGACATTAAGATGACACTTTGGTGTTGATACAATCCTTCATCATCACAGGAACCATCTACAGTTGCACCATGCCATGTCTCATTACTATACCTAGGAATACTACGCCACTTTGTGGTTGCCTACGTTACTTCACTTCATGGTTGCCTATGTTACCGTATATCACTTAATGGTTGCCTAAGTTGAATCACTTTCATAGTTGCGTAAGTTGAATCATTCGAAGGCTGCCTAAGCTGAATGACATCATGGTTGTTCCCCACGCTACATCACGTCATGATTGTCTGCGTTGTATCACTTCAGTTGTATATGTTACTGATACATATCATCATGGTTGTCTACATTACATGACTTAATGGATTGCTATGTCTAATCACTTCATGGTTGCTTACATTACATAATTTAATGGACGACTATTTTACATTGCTTCATGGTTGCCTACATTTCATGATTTAATAGAAGACTATGTTACATCACTTCATAGTTGAGTCCATTATTGTTATTAAATCACACCAGACTGGTGACGTAGGAACGTAGAAACTCCATGAGGTTTACAAGCCCACACCCAACTAGCCCAGCGGGTGGAGAAAACAAAAGATTGAAAAAAAAAAAGATCCGAGATCACAGAATAGCACTGTGTACAGATGGTTTAAGGCTGCCAATACCAGCACCAGCAAAGACAGAGCCATCAAGACCATTCCAAACATCCACACACGATGGAAAAAACGAACGGTAATACTGGCAACGGATCCAAGGCAAACTCCTGAAGAGCACCAGTCGCGGCTCATATGGAGTGGGCTTGTTTACCTAGGCCTTCTTTGAGTCTGTCACCTACTGACCCCGTCAATATCTAAAATACGTTTTTTGTCTGGGGTGGTTGAGACGCTGCATGCGCCAGATCACAGGGCACAACACCACCTATAGCATGAACGCACATCGACGAACCACTTTGTCAAGCAAACACAGATGGCAATCGACCGCAGAACTCCAGACTACTACTACATTACATATATGATTTATTAGATAACAATGTTACATCACTTCATTTTTGCCGGAGTTGAATTACTTAATGGTGGCCTACATTACGTCACTCCACAGCTGCCAATGGTAGATCACTTCACAGGTGTCAGTGCTACATGACTTCACAGTTGCCAATACTAGATCACCTTAGACCTACCAGTGCTACCTATATACCTCATTTCACTGTTGACGATGCTAGATCATTTCACGGTTACCAATGCAGTATCACTTCACGGCTACCAATGCTGCATCACTTCACGGCTTCAAATACTGCATCACTTCCAGGCTACCAATGCTGTATCATTTCTCGGGTACCAATACCGTACCATTTCATTGCTGTCAATGCTCAATGCTACACTACTTCATGGCGGCCAGAGCTTCATCCTACAGATCACTTCACAGCCTCCAGTCGGAAATAATGGTTGTGATTATGGTAAAATATAGTGGTGTATGACAGATTAAGGTCGATTTTGGATTATGAATCAATATGGTAGAGTTATCGACCAAAATCTATCGTTGATTTTAGTATATTTCGGTCGATATTGGTGGAAGCAATATTGGTTGTTTAAGGTTTGTCAGGAAACGAAGGTCGATGATAGTACATGGATGTATAAAGACTATGTATGGTAGATGGTAGTACATGGATGTTCGAAGACTTTATTTGGTAGAGCCAATGCTAGAGCATAACCAGGTAGGTTATCAACTGATTTCCGAACATACGATCAAGTGTGGAATTCCTACCATTATTTGGGGAAGCATATGTATGGGTTGCCATGCATTATAGTATGACTAGAATTCTCAACATAATCAACCAAAATTGTATTGTGTGACTATAAGTTTGAATGCAAAACATTTAAAAATTCATATTATCGTGCAAATATTGTGCACATTTTCAGTGTTTTCTTCCCTGTCGATGAATTGCAAAAAATTGCAGGGTATGTATGGACACTAACTGCCTTTACGTTAATTTTATCTACTGTTTCTAAATTTTACTAACGCTTTACCACTTTAGCGTAGTTACCCATTATTTCTATTTATTCATTGTATTCCTTGTAAAACAGCATTGCAGTTTTTGCTCAAATATTCCTTTCTATTTTTATGTTCATGCTGTTTAAATCTGTGAAGCTTTATAAAAAAATTATTCTCTTCAGCTTTATGGAAAATAATGTCAAGTTTCATGATAAATTTGGCCATACGTACCCTGACAACGGGTACGGCCAAAATTCATCTCTTGACTAGTGACTTGCTCTGAACTGTGTCGTATACCTAGCTGCATACCAGCTTAGAGTTGAAGTTGTATATGAACGTGCGTTCACTGCACAGACTGGTCCTAGCTTCTGCTCTATAGCATCGTCCTGGAGTTTAGAGCCTTTCACCCTTCTGAGCTGCATGCCTAACACGCACGTATAAATTACATTTTTTTTGTATAAGCAATTAATCATCAGACAACAATGCAGGTATCCAGGGCATAATATGTCAACAGTTGAAACAAATGATCTTGGCAGAATATAATTGAATCATTCGCTGAACACAGTCGATTTTGGTCGTGAATGGTGTTTCTTGTGGTCACTATGGTAGATCATAGTTGTGCAGCTAAAATCTTTATGGTTGTAATTGGGTATGTATGGTTGTGAATTATGGTTGGAAATATGGCCGAAGGTTGTGACATATCTCTACCATAATGCACTCCATAAATTATTAAATATGGAGGATATATCGGTAATAAACAACAAAGATCTCGACCAAAATCATAGTTGTTTTACTATAATAATAACCATTATTTCCTACTGGGCCGGCCGCCAATGCTATATCACGCTTCTAAAGCTAGATCACTTCATAGCAACTAGTGCTTCATCACTTCATGTCTGCAAGTTGCATTGACTCACTCTTCAGCTCTTCTGTCTGTTCTGATCATCTCGCTTAGCCCGTATACCTAATAAATTTCTTTAACATTTTATTCAGCTGTTTACTTGGCATTTCATTACAAATCGAGCATACCACAACTTTGAGAAGCTTCTGTTCTACAAAATGAAACTATCTATTTCATAAACTATTGGAAAATAGTTTTACTCTACTGCAAATATCAAAGGACGTCATAAACAGTTACTTCATACTTACACTTCAAGCCTTAATATTTTTTATGAATTTGTTGCCTATGGAAGTTTTAGAAGTATATACAGGTTTGCCAGTCATCGCTAAGTCAAATAGCCTAACCAAAGCATGAAAAAGTAATGGGAGAACATATAAAAATGCGTCTGCAGCACCGTGCAGGCCCAATTGCGGGGCCGAAGTCTGCCTTAGGGGCCAGTGTCCAGTCAGTGTATGGTGTGGTCTATTTATCAGCTTATGGGTAAAGCTGTTTACTATATGCGGGCGTATGCATCATTTTTTTAAAGCGTGCTTAATACAGCTATAAAGTTCACGTCGTACAGCACAGAGAATTTGTTCATACTCATACCTACTGTATACTTTCTTACTTTTAGCCTATGTAATGTAATCTAATTTAGTCCTAGCTTGGGCCAACGTTGGAAGCATTTTGGTAAAATCTTTTCTACGTCACCCTACGTCATTGTTTGAAGCGAGACTATGATGCAAACCGTTTGTGTGTGTGCTTAGCGCACTGGATATTAGAAAGGGTTTTGCAAAAGCAAGACGTCCATGCCAGGGATGCGTAATAATATTGCATATCTTGCTTAAGGTTTTTGTCGCAATTGCTCCTTGCTCCTTCTCATATTTGTCACTAGTTCTTATCATTTCTGCACCTTCGGATTATACTTGGCACACTACATATCCCTTCTTGCATCTTCTCTTTGGATCACAGCCAGCGCTATTGGACAAAAATTAAAAAAAAAACATTACCGATAATGATATTGTTCGGAAGCTGCAAAGGAGTTTATCATTGAGGCAATATTTGGCTGCTCGGCAGGGTAGCTGTGTTTTTATTTCTTTCGAAATGTAATCGGGCGCCCACTCCTGCTTTGATCACTTAAATCGTATATAAAGCTACCGCTGTGGCGATTGCAATGGTTCGCCGTACAAGTGGCTCGATTTATAAAAGTAATAATTACAATATTTAGTTTATTATCTGCATCGACTTACGTGATAGTCAGAATATTTGCCAAAAAGCACTCGTAACTAGAGCACTCTGAGAGCGCATACCTCCGCCAAGCGAGGCAACGGTAGAAAAAAATTCAAAGTGGCTCTGAAACCATAATTTTCTTTTTATAAACTCCAAAATCTGATCATGTGTATCTTTTGATAGTAAAAAACAGCTTGTGCAATTTTCTTGAAGATCTGCTCATTACTTATTGAGTTCTACTGCTAACAAACGTTAAGACAAACATGAGTGAAACATACAAACGAAAAAATCGATCTGCACCAAAATTTGATCATATAAGTCTTTTAAAATTACTAACAATCCCCATGAATTTCATAATGATCCATTCATTATTTTTTGAGTTATTGTGCTAAAAAGCAAAAAATGAAAAACAGTGCCAAACGAACGAACAAACAAACAAATGAATCATTACCAAAATTTGGTCATTTACTCTTCGCTATATACCTAACAAATCATGTTAATATCATAAAAATCCATCCATAACTTTTTGAGTTATGACGTTGAGAAAAATGAGGGAGACAAACAAACACACGGATGGACATATCTTCACCAAAAGTTAATCATCTGTTCCTCCTAACATACCTAACAATCGCTGTAAATTTCGTCCAAATCGGTTCCGAACTTCTTGAGTTATCTTGGTAACAGACAGACAAAGAGGCAGACAGACAGACAAACACGACGAAAACATAACCTCCTATGGCGGAGGTAATAACCATCGCCCTGCCGGCAAAGCATGTACGGGCTTAGTGCTTGTCCCCATGGAGATTTAGTGGAAGCGAGTATAGCAGCAGAGAGCGGAAGCTGGACCTTCCGGAAGGGTTGAAGCCTGACCGACTCGCCCATTAGTTGCGTGAATGGCTGCGAGGTTGTGATTGGTGGGAAGAATGGCTAGGAACTTGTGATTGGTGAGAAAGAATGGCTGGGGGCCTGTGATTGGTAGAGAGAAATGGATAGGAGCCTGTGATTGATAGGAAGAAATAGCTCGGCGCCTGTAATTTCTAGGAAATAATGTCTGGGAGCTTGTAATTGGTGGGGAGAAATGACTGGGAACCTATGGTTGGTGGGAAGGGAGCAGCCATCAAAAAAGAAAACAATTCCTTGGCCAGTACGACGCAATGTGGCTGTGGTTACTCCTTCTATTATACCTCCTTGCCCGTTGCGCTTTAGACACTTGAGGTTGTGCAGTGCTGCTCGCTGTGGGTTTCCGCTAGGACTCCAATTCTAGAGAAGTGTCCACAGGCGATTGGTGCAGCGTCCTACCAAGCACTGACCACAATGATTCCCATATTGAGTTACATATGAGCTCAGCTTCGTGGGCAGAGGCTCCGACTGCCTGGACGAGTACGGAGATTACAAGTTCGATCTCATCTCTACCTGCATGGACATTTCAGTCAGGCACTCTGGCACCGAATGGACAGAAGACGGACGAGATATTCGTAGTTTGCCCCATTGGTCGTCATTTTCCCCGACGACAATGGAAAATAGAATACAGTATATTCTCAACACACATGATGCACCTGTGACTGGCATTTAGTTCATGCACAAAGGTAGATATTGATGTAATACTCACCTATGAGAACACTAGTTGAAATGACGGTCCCATCCAAACCGATAGCTGCAGTAAATTATTGAAAAATACTACATATAACTGCATCGTTAAATTTGATCATGTGTCATTTTATCAGCGAAAGAATGAACCCTGTGTATAGTTTGTAAAAAGCGCATTAAAAGTATGCAACGGCGAGGTTCAATCGTCAGCCAAGTCGGCAAGCTTGTGCATTATCACATGCTGTCAGCGGTGTCAGTACGCCTTCAACTGCTCACCGTCGGTTTTCAATTTCAGATCGTTGTTAACAAATATCTCTGCAGGCATTGCATGCACGAAAATAAAATGCCTGGTATTAGAGCGACACCGGCGGTGGTGCCTAACTACCTCCACCAAGGAGGTTATGTTTTCGTCGTGTTTGTCTCTCTGTCTATCTGTCACCAAGATAACTCAAAATGTTTTGAGCCGATTTGAATGAAATTTACAGGGATTGTTAGGTATGTTAGGAGGAACAGATAATTACCTTCTGGTGAAGATATGTCCATCCGTTTGTTTGTTTGTTTGTCTGCCTCATTTTTCTCAATGCCATACCTCAAAAAGTTATGGATGGATTTTAGTAAAATTAACAAGAGTTATTAGGTATATAACAAAGAGTAAATGACCGAATTTTAGTAATGATCTGTTTGTTTGTTCGTTCGTTTGTCACTGTTATTAATTATATGCTTGTTAGTACAATAACTCAAAAAATATTGAATGGATCTTTATGAAATTTATAGGGGTTGCTAGTACTGTTAAAAGACATAAATGATTAAATTTTGGTGCAGATTGGTTCGTTCGTTTGCATGTTTGACTCATGTTTGTCATAACGTTTGTTAACAGTATAACTCAAAAAGTTATCAACGGATCTTCAAGAAAATTTTACAAGCTGTTATTACTATCAAAAGGCACAAATGATCGGATTTTGGAGTTTAAACAAACAAAAAATTATGGTTTCAGAGCCAGTTTGAATTTTTTGCTACCGTTGCCTCACTTGATGGAGGTATGCGCTATCAGAGTGCTCTAGTTGCACCATGTTATACCTCGATGTGGAACACTCATATGCAGCTCTACAGCCGAGCGCAGACGACTGACATCTCCGGTGATTTCAACCCGACAATATCGTCGGATCGTCAAGTTTAGCACGACATTTCAACGCACACGTGGCGGGGTAAACGTTTTCGCAGCTGCAATGACCTAGGGTGCAGTCTTAGAAGTTGCATCGAAAAGAAAGTACAAACATTACTTTAATAAATTTTATTGCTTGTTCACACTCCGGTTTTTAGTCAACGTTCATAGTACTGAGCAACTGAATGTTTTGTGTTATCTCTTAGATTGTAAACAAAATTTTGAGATGTAAGTTTTCTGCTGCTGTCATCGTTGTAACCTGGAGATAAATGCATTTTATACTTTTGACATGGTACGTTAGTTACAATCGCTACCATTTAACGTAAAGTGGAGGCGTTACATACCATAGTAGTCAACAGATAATAGGGTAGTACTAGACTGTAAGTTGCTTTGAATTGCTCCAAAGCTACGAAAAAGATTCACCTAGACGCATCCTGTTGAACTCGCTCTTCAGGCAACTTCTTCGCCGAGTCTGGTGGAGCATATGTCGGCGACATGCCACTTTCGACATTTTTTGCTTCTCGTCTGCATTGGCTCTAACGCAGTGATGTTCGAATAGCCCTGTTTGACCAAGTTCTGATTCTGTCTTCTATCATATAACTAATACATTCTCCATGCTTTGATCATATAAATGCAGCAGAGTTGAAAAAAAATTCAACCAACTTTCAGCAGGAGCAGCTGTCGTAGTGCAATTGCTGCAGCTGTGAGCGTCACCTGCTGCGTCGCGCTGTCGGTCACTGGAACTACAATCTTCTTTGCTTTCACACAATTTGTTCAATTTTTTTGTTTCCGATACAGTGAAACTCTGCCTTCTTAAATTGCGTTAGCTATAATAGTGCACCTCTTAAGTGGCATAGGTAGAGCTCGTGGGTGAAAAAATCAAAGGGTCGGGTTTATGCTCTCTGCTAACGAGTTAGGATCCGCACCAGACCTTCACCTTAGCTAGGTCTTCGACGTAGAGTGTGCGGACGTAATGAATGCTTTACTCAGATTCATATTGACTATTTGTTGCAGGAGTCGATCGTCGCTTATCAGAAATTTATATTTTTATAAGTTTCTTTGGATAGCCATTTTCTAGCAGTTAACTAGTTATAGAATTTAGTTCTACGTTTAGTTCTCTTTAGCTACATAACGAGCAAAACATTAATTTCATGTAAGCGACGATCGACTCTTGCAACAAACAGTCAATATGAATCTGAGTAAAGAATTCAATGCGTCAGCGCTCCCTACGTCAAAGGTGCTTCGGAACGCATAAATAGTCTTAATTAAAGCCTTATAACGTCCAAAAGCTGAAAAATAAGACAATGCCATCCGTAAAAAACTATGTCAGCTAAAGGACTGTTCGAAACGTTAGAACAAGAATAAATGAGCATCAAGCTAATGTTGAAAAACAATAACTTAACTCCTTAGTTTATCTTCAAGTCCGTCACGTGACGCTGGTCATTCGACAGGTTGGAAAAATTTCGAGGCACTAGAGCAATGTTAACAAAACAAATAGAGACTTTTTTGGGATCAATGTTTTCGTCATTAAATCATAACTGGTATAATAGACACTAGCAAATCTCCGACATTTACAGACCACATTGAAACTCATTATTCCGACATAAATTCTCGGTCAATCTCTTCAATTATGTTCATAAAAATCGGAAGGAGTATCTTTGATATACTTCAGCTAACATATAAGAACTCTCGGACCAAAAGTATCTTGCCTTGAAAACGACTTTTGCATACATCGTCGAAAGCCTGGCAAAAAAAATGACAACCCAGAAAATATAATTATTGAGAAAAGCCTAAAACAATGAAACCTGGATGTCCAATATTTTCGTCAATATGTACGCATGTCATTATATTTCTTTCTTTCTTTCTTTCTTTCTTTCTTTCTTTCTTTCTTTCTTCCTTTATTGTTCTCTTCACATACAAAACATTAAAAGCCTATTCACCAATTAAAAAAAAAAAAACTTCGAGAACATGCCTGCTGAAAGCTTCACAGCTTATGAGGCCTATATCATAATTTGAAATTGACATACAAGTGACCATACGTTTGGCAAATTGTGTTCTAACGCTGACTCTGTCTTTACAACTTTAGTTATGACTGCTTGACGCAATAAACATACGCAAAAATATATTGGTGTCAAACAGTGCATGAACGCGGTTATTTATGGCAAGGGACCCATGTATTTCAAGTCCTTTTCACTAAGGGTGCGTAGAAAACTGAAGTAAAGGAATGAAGCGATAGCCGTACTACGATAATTGGTCGTCTTAAAACGTTTAACATTTAACACTCTACACTGATGAAGCAGCCCTCGTAACTGCCAAACGACGCGAAGAACAACAGCCCCGTCCCAGTGAAAATGGCCCAGTATGCATGCAGTGCCCATGGTTACGTCTTTGATTATTTGCACTAGCCGATACTGAGCACTAAGCACGCGCCTCGCTACTCTGTGCTAAATCCTGTTGAAGCGAGAAGAAGAGCACACTACGATATATTCAATTTCATCATTAACTGCTGCTGCAGATATAAGCCATACAGCAAACACTGCATGAGTCATGCTTTTTATTGTTAATGCTACTTTGTAACACAATCAGGACACTTGTGTCTTATTTGTTACTTCTGCACGTTCTATGCTCTCCCAAGCGTGATTTTTAGTCAATTTAATAGAAAAAAAAATTATTCCTGTGGTAATGCGCTGATGCATCACTATTAACATGGTTTGTTTTTACGCTCTGTTTTACAGCCAGGTGAATATCACTGGCTCCCAGATGTAGTTTTGATGTTCATTATGATATTGCCGACAGTGCTTTGCATCCTCTAGATTTTCGTTGTATTGTATTAGTGTTAACTTGACGTATGCTTTCTCGCGATACTGGATTCTACTTACAGATATCTTTTATTTCCTTGATACGATGTCTTTTGCATAGCAATGAATACACGAAAATACTCTTCTTTGTTTTCGCTAAGAATGAATGCAGAGAATTTAGCGGGTGGATTACGCGACTCGTGACAATAATGGGCAAAAATAGTCCCTCGACACACCTCGGAAGGGATTTCATGCTATTTTGCTATGGATGCATAGCCATTTTAGCGAATGAACTGTCGTTGTTCCTCGAAAAGTCGACGCTGTTCTAAGAAAAGTTTCGCAAGGTGCAGCGTCATGGCGAGCAGCGCTACTGACGACACCGTCATCTTCTGTTCCTTGAGGAACGACTGCCTTTCAGGTGCAGAAATGGCAGTCATGATGGCTAATAAGGGGGTAATTCAAAGAGCCACAC
>LQNS02278078.1:5183814-5215908 GCA_001587735.2 Parhyale hawaiensis | reverse complement strand
ATTTTATACAAAAAACAGACCCCACCAACTCTGCGACGATGCGCCAGATCACAGGGCACAACACCACCCAGCATGAACGCACATCGACGAACCACTTTGTCAAGCAAACACAGTTGGCAATCGGCAGCGGAACCCCAGACTACTACTACTACATTATATATATGATTTATTAGATGACAATGTTACATCACTTAATGGTTGCCGGAGTTGAATTACTTCATGGTGGCCTACATTACGTCACTCCACAGCTGCCAATGTTAGATCACTTCACAGGTGTCAATGCTACATGACTTCACAGTTGCCAATACTAGATCACTTTAGACCTGCCAATGCTACCTACATACCTCATTTCACTGTTGACGATGCTAGATCATTTCACGGTTACCAATGCTGTATCACTTCCAGGCTACCGATGCTGTATCATTTCACGGGTACCAATAAAGTACCACTTCATTGCTGTCAATGCTCAATGCTATATATATATACACTACTTCATGGCGGCCAGAGCTTCATCCTACAGATCACTTCACGGCCTCCATTCGGAAATAATGGTTGTGATTATAGTAAAATATAGTGGTGTATGAGAGATTAAGGTCGATTTTGGATGATGAAACAATATGGTAGAGTTATCGACCAAAACATATCGTTTCCTTTAGTATATTTAGGTCGATATTGGTGGAGGCAATATTGGTTGTTTAAGGTTTGTCAGGAAACGAAGGTCGATGGTAGTACATGGATGTACAAAGACTATGTATGGTAGATGGTAGTACATGGATGTTCGAAGACTATATTTGGTAGAGCATATGCTAAAGCATAACCAAGTAGGTTATCAGCTGATTTCCGCACATACGATTATGAGTGGAATTCCTACCATTATTTGGGGAAGCATATGTATGGGTTGCCATGCACTATAGTATGCCTAGAATTCCCAACATAATCAACCAAAATTGCATTGTGTGACTATAAGTTTGAATGCGAAACATTTAAAAATTCATATTATCGTGCAAACATTCTACACATTTTCAGTGTTTTCTTCCCTGTCGATGAATTGCAAAAAATTGCAAGGTATGTATGGACACTAACTGCATTTACGTTAATTTTATCTACTGTTTCTAAATTTTACTTACGCTTTACCGCTTTAGCGTAGTTACCCATTATTTGTATTTATTCAGCAGCATTGCAATTTTTGATCAAATATTGCTTTCTATTTTTATGCTCATGCCGTTTAAATCTGTGACGCTTTATAAACAAATTATTCTCTTTAGCTTTATGGAAAATAATGTCAAGTTTCATGATAAATTTGGCCATACGTACCCTGACAACGGGTACGGCCAAAATTCATCTCTTGACTAGAGACTTCCTCTGAACTGTGTCGTATACCTTGCTGCATACCAGCTTAGAGTTGAAGTTGTATATAAACGTGCGTTCACTGCACAGACTGGTCCTAGCTTCTGCTCTATAGCATCGTCCTGAAGTTTAGAGCCTTTCACCATTCTGAGCTGCAGGCCTAACACGCACGTATAAATTACCATTTTTTGTATAAGCAATTAATCATCAGACAACAATGCAGGTATCCAGGGCATAATATGTCAACAGTTGAAAAAGATGATCTCGGCAGAATATAGTTGAATCATTCGCTGAACACAGTCGATTTTGGTCGTGAATGGTGTTTCTTGTGGTTCACTATGGTAGATCGTGGTTGTGCAGCTAAAATCTTTATGGTTGTAATTGGATATGTATGGTTGTGAATTATGGTTGGAAATATGGCCGAAGGTTGTGACATATCTCTACCATAATGCACTCCATAAATTATTAAATATGGAGGATGTATCGATAATAAACAACAAAGATCTCGACTAAAATCATAGTTGTTTTACTATAATCACAACCATTATTTCCGACTGGGCCGGCCGCCAATGCGATATCACGCTTCTAAAACTAGATCACTTCATAGCAGCTAGTGCTTCATCACTTCATGTCTGCAAGTTGCATTGACTCACCCTTCAGCTCTGCTGTCTGCTCTGATCATCTCGCTTAGCCCGTATACCTAATAAATTTCTTTAACATTTTATTCAGTTGTTTACTTGGCATTTCATTACAAATCGAGCATTCCACAAATTTGAAAAGCTTCTGTTCTACAAAATGAGACTGTCTATTTCATAAACTGTTGGAAAATAGTTTTACTCTACTGCAAATATCAAAGGACGTCATAAACAGTTACTACGTAATTACACTTCAAGCCTTAATATTTTTTATGAATTTGTTGCCTATAAAAGTTTTAGAAGTATGTACAGGTTTGCCAGTCATTACTGAATGTAAAAGAATTAGCTAATTCAAATAGCCTAACCAAAGCATGAAAAACTAATGGGAGAACATATAAAAATGCGTCTGCAGCACCGTGCAGGCCCAAATGCGGGGCCGAAATCTGCCATAGGGGCCAGGGTCCAGTCAATGTATGGTGTGGTCTATGTATCAGCTTATGGGTAAAGCTGTTTACTATATGCGGGCGTATGCATCATTTTTTAAGTGTGCTTAATACAGCTATAAAGTTCACGTCGTACAGGACAGAGAATTTGTTTATACTCATACCAACTGTATACTTTCGTACTTTTAGCCTATGTAATGTAATCTAATTTAGTCCTAGCTTGGGTCAACGTTGGAACCATTTTGGTAAAATATTTTCTACGTCACCCTACGTCATTGTTTGAAGCGAGTCTATGATGCAAACCGTTTGTGTGTGTGCTTAGCGCACTGGATATTAAAAAGGGTTTTGCAACAGAAAGACGTCCCTGCCAGGGTTGTGTAATAATATTGCATATCTTGCTTAAGGTTTTTGTCGCAGTTTTCTTATATTTTTACCAGCCTTGCTGCTTCTCATATTTGTCACTAGTTCTTATCATTTCTGGACCTTCGGATTATACTTGGCACACTACATATCCCTTCTTGCATCTTCTCTTTGGATCACAGCCAGCGCTATTGGACAAAAAACTAAAAAAAAAACATTATCGATTATAATATTGTTCAAAAGTTGCAAAGGAGTTTATCATTGAGGCAATATTTGGCTGCTCGGCAGGGTAGCTGTGTTTATATTTCTTTCGAAATGTAATCGGGCGCCCACTCCAGCTTTGATCACTTCAATCGTATATAAAGCTACCGCTGTGGCGATTGCAATGGTCCGCCGTGCATATGGCTCGATCTATAAAAGTAATAATTACAATATTTTGTTTATTATCTGCATCGACTTGAGTGATAGTGAGAATATTTATCGAGCTTCGGAGGCCCAGCCAAAAGCACTCGTAACTAGAGCACTCTGAGAGCGCATACCTCCGTCAAGCGAGACAACGGTAGAAAAAAATTCAAAGTGGCTCTGAAACCATAATTTTCCTTTTATAAACTCCAAAATCTGATCATTTGTGTCTTTTGATAGTAAAAACAGCTTGTGCAATTTTCTTGAAGATCCGTTCATAACTTTTTGAGTTATACTGCTAACAAACGTTATGACAAACATGAGTGACACATACAAACGAAAAAAACGATCTGCACCAAAATTTAATCATTTATGTCTTTTAACATTACTAGCAATCCCTATAAATTTCATAATGATCCATTCATTATTTTTTGAGTTATTGTGCTAAAGAGTATAATATTAAAAACAGTGACAAACGAACGAACGAATCATTACCAATATTTGGTCATTTACTCTGCGTTATATACCTATCAAATCATCTTAATATCATAAAAACCCATCCATAACTTTTGAGTATGGCATTGAGAAAATGAGGCAGACAAACAAACAAACAAACGGAAGGACATATCTTCACCAAAAGTTAATCATCTGTTCCTCCTAACATACCTAACAATCCCTGCAAATTTCGTCCAAATCGGTTCAGAACTTTTTGAGTTATCTTGGTGACAGACAGACAAAGACACAGAAAGACAGACAAACACGACGAAAACATAACCTCCTATGGCGGAGGTAATTACCACCGCCCTGCCGGCAAAGCATGTACGAGCTTAGTGCTTGTCCCCATGGAGATTTAGTGGAAGCGAGTATAGCAGCAGAGAGCGGAACCTGGACTTTCCGGAAGGAATGAAGCCTGACTGACTCGCTGATTAGTTGCGTGAATGGCTGAGAGGCAGTGATTGTTGGGAAGGAATGGCTAGGGACTTGTGATTGGTGAGAAGGAATGGCTGGGGGCGTGATTGGTGGAGAGAAATGGATAGGAGCCTGTGATTGATAGGAAGAAATAGCTGGGCGCCTGTAATTGGTAGGAAATAATGTCTGGGAGCTTGTGATTAGTGGGAAGAAATGGCTGGGAACCTGTGATTGGTGGAAGAGGATGGCTGGCCTGTGAGTGGTAGGAAGAAATGCCCGGGAACCTATGGTTGGTGGGAAGGGAGCAGCTATAAAAGAACAAAACAATTCCCTGGCCAGTACGGCGCAATGTAGCTGTGGTTATTCCTTCTATTATACCTCCTTGCCTGTTGCGCTTTAGACATTTGAGGTTGTGCAGTGCTACTCGCTGTGGGTTTCCGCTAGGACTCAAATTCTAGAAAAGTGTCAACAGGCGATTGGTGCAGCGTCCTTCCAAGCACTGGCCACAATTATTCCCATATTGAGCTACATACGAGCTCAGCTTCGTGGGCAGAGGATCCGACTGCCTGGACGAGTACGGAGATTACAAGTTCAATCTCATCTCTCCCTGCATGGACATTTCAGTCGGGCGCTCTTGCACTGTGAGGACAGAAGAAGTAAGAGAGATTCGTAGTTTGCCCCGTTGGTCGCCATTTCCCCCGAAGACAATGGAAAATAGAATACAGTATATTCTCAACACACATGATGTACCTGTGACTGGCATTTAGTTCGTGCACAAAGGTAGATGTTGATGTAACACTCACCTATGTGTACACTAGTTGAAATGACGGTCCCATCCAAACCGATAGCTGCCGTAAATTATTGAAAAATACTACAAATAAGTGCATCGTTAAATTTGTTCATGTGTCATTTTGTCAGCGAAAGAATAAACACCGTGTATAATTTGTAAAAAGCGCATTAAAAATATACAACGGCGAGGTTCAATCGTCAGCCAAGTCGGCATGCTTGTGCATTACCACATGCTGTCAGCGGTGTCAGCACGCCTTCAACTGCTCACCGTCGGTTTTCAATTCCAGATCGTTGTTAACAAATATCTCTGCAGGCATTGCATGCAGGAAAATAAAATCTCTGGTATTAGAGCGACACCGGCGGTGGCGCCCAATTACCTCCGGCAAGGAGGTTATGTTTTCGTCGTGTTTGTCTCTCTGTCAGTCTGTCTGTCACCAAGATAACTCAAAAAGTTATGACCGATTTGGATGAAATATACAGGGATTGTTAGATATGTTAGGTGGAACAGATGATTACCTTCTGGTGAAGATATGTCCATCCGTTTGTTTGTTTGTCTCCCTCATTTTTCTCAATGCCATAACTCGAAAAATTTATGGATGGATTTTCAAGAAAATTGTACAAGCTGTTATTACTATCAAAAGGCACAAATGATTAGATTTTGGAGTTTAAACAAATAAAAAATTATGGTTTCAGAGCCAATTTGAATTTTTTGCTACCGTTGCCTCACTTGGCTGAGGTATGCGCTATCAGAGTGCTCTAGTTGCACCATATTATATACCTCGATGTGAAACACTCATATCCAGCTCTACAGCCGAGCGCAAACGAGCGACATCTCCGGTGATTTCGACCAGACAATATTGTCGGATCGTCAAGTTTGGCACGACATTTCAACGCACACGTGGCGGGGTAAACGTTTTCGCAGCTGCAATGTCCTAGGGTGCAGTCTTAGAAGTTGCATCGAAAAGAAATTGCAAACATTACTTTAATAAATTTTATTACTTCTTCACACGCCGGTTTTTAGTCAACGTGCATAGTACTGAGGAACTGAATGTTTTGTGTTATCTCTTAGATTGTAAACATAATTTTGAGATGTAAGTTTGCTGCGGCTGTCATCGTTGTAACCTGGAAACAAATGCATTTTATGCTTTTGACATTGTAAGTTAGTTACAATCGCTACCATTTAACGTAAAGTGGAGGCGTTGCATACCATAGTAGTCAACAGATAATAGGGAAAAACTGGACTGTACGTTACTTTGAATTGCCCCAAAGCTACGAAAAAGATTCACCTAGACGCATCCTGTTGAACTCGCTCTTCAGGCAACTTCTTCGCCGAGTTTTACACAAATGCCACTTTCGACATTTTTTGCTTCTCGTCTGCATTGGGTTTAACGCGGTGATGTTCGAATAGCCCTGTTTGACCAAGTTCTGATTCTGTCTTCTATCATATAACTAATACATTCTCCATGCTTTGATCAAATAAATTCAGTAGAGTTGCAAAAAAAATCAACCAACTATCAGCAGGAGCAGCTGTCGTAGTGCAATTGCTGCAGCTGTGAGCGTCACCTGCTGCGTCGCGCTTGTCGGTCACTGGAACTATAATCTTCCTTGCTTTCACACAAGTTGTTCTATTTTTTTTTTGTTTTGTTTTCGATACAGTGAAACTGTGCCTTCTTAAACTGAGTTAGCTATAATAGTGCGCCTCTTAAGTGACGTAGGGCTCATGGGTGAAAAAATCAAAGGGTCGAGTTTATGCTCGCTGCTAACGATGTTAGGATCAGCACCAGACCTTCACCTTAGCTAGGTCTTCGACGTAGAGTGTGCTGACGTAATAAATGCTTTACTCAGATTCATATTGACTATTTGTTGCAGGAGTCGATCGTCGCTGATTAGAAATTGATATTTTTATAAGTTTCTTTGGATAGCCATTTTCTAGGAGTTAACTAGTTATAGAATTTAGTTCTACGTTTTGTTCTCTTTAGCTGCATAATGCGCAAAACATCAATCTCATGTAAGCGACGATCGATTCTTGCAGCAAACGGTCAATATGAATCTGAGTAAAGAATTCAATACGGCAGCACTCCCTACGTCAAAGGTGCTTCGGAACACATAAATAGTCTTAATTAAAGCCTTATAACGTCCAACTAGCTGAAAAATAAGATAATGCCATCCGTAAAAAACTATGTCAGCTAAAGGACTGGTCGAAACGTTAGAACAAGAATAAATGAACATCAAGCTAATGTTGAAAAATAATAACTTAACTCCTTAGTTCATCGTCAAGTCCGTCACGTGAAGCTGGTCATTCAACTGGTTGGAAAAATTTCGAGGCACTACAGCAATGTTAACAAAACAAATAGAGACGTTTTTTGGAATCAAGGTTTTCGTCATTAAATCATAACTGCTATAATAGGTACTAACAAATCTCCGACATTTACAGACCACATTGCAGCTCATTATTCCGGCATAAATTCTCGATCAATCTCGCCAATTATGTTCATCAAAATTGGAAGAGTATCTTTGATATACTTCAGCTACATATGAGAACTCTCGGAGCAAAAGTATCTTGCCTTGAAAACGACTTCTGCATAGATCGTCGAAAGCCTGGCAAAAAAAAATGAAAATCCAGAAAATGCACTTACTGAGAAAAGCCTAAAACAATGAAACCTGGACGTCCAATATTTTCGTCAATATGTACGCATGTCATTATCTAACATCATACAAGTGACCATACGTTTGGCAAATTGTGTTCTAACGCTGACTCTGTCTTTATTACTTTAGTTATGACTGCTTGACGCTATAAACATACACAAAAATATATTGTTGGTCAAACAGTGCATGAACTTCTACATTGACACTATATTTATGGCAAGGGACCCATGTATTTCAAGTCCTTTTCACTAAGGGTGCGTAGAAAACTGAAATTAAGGAATGAAGCGATAGCCGTACTACGATAACTGGTCATCTTAAAACGTTTAACATTTAACACTCTACACTGATGAAGCAGCCCTCGTAACTGCCAAAAGTCGCGAAGAACAACAGCCCCGTCCCAGCGAAAATGGCCAAGTATGCATGCAGTGCCCATGGTTACGTCTTTGAATATTTACGCTAGCCGACACTGAACACTAAGCACGCGCCTCGCTACTCTGTGCTAACTCCTGCTGAATCGAGAAGAAAAGCACACCACGATATATTCAATTTCATTATTAACTGCTGCTGCAGACATAAGCCCAACAGCAAATACTGCATGAGTCATGCTTTTTTACTGTTAATGCTACTTTGTAACACAAACAGGACACTTTTATCTTATTTGTTACTTCTGCACATCCTATGCTCTCCCAAGCGTGATTTTTTGACAATTTGATAGAAAAAAATTTATTTCGGTGGTAATACGCTGCTGCATTACTATGATCATAGTTTGTTTTTACGCTTTGTTTTACAGCCAGGTGAATATCACCGGCTCGCAGATGTTCATTATGATATTGCCGACAGTGCTTTGCATCTTCTAGATTTTCGTTGTATTGTATTAGTGTTAACTTGACGTATGCTTTCTCGCGACACTGGATTCCACTTACAGATATATTTTATTTCCTTGATTACGGTGTCTTTTGCATAGTAACGAATACACAAAATTACTTTTCTTTGTTTTCGCTAAGAATGAATGCAGAGAATTTGGCGGGTGGATTACGCGACTCGACAATAATGGGCAAAAATAGTCCCTCGACACACCTCGGAAGGGATTTCATGCTATTTTGCTATGGATGCATAGCCATTTTAGCGAATGAACTGTCGTTGTTCCTCGAAAAGTCGACGCTGTTCGAAGAAAAGTTTCGCAAGGTGCAGCGTCATGGCGAGCAGCGCTACTGACGACACCGTCATCTTCTGTTCCTTGAGGAACGACTGCCTTTCAGGTGCAGAAATGGCAGTCATGATGGCTAATAAGGGGGTAATTCAAAGAGCCACACGGCCTCTTGCATACTTCACAGCTTGGCTCGTGATCGAGACGCGAAAATCTGTCATCTCATGCGGTAAATCTGCAGGTGAAAAATGAGCATCAAATTTACCCAGTGGAATCGTCCGAGCTTCTGTCGCGTTAGCAACGCCTAGTTTCTTGCCGTTAACATACTGGCAAGTGTCATATTCCTCGTATAATTCCAGAATTCGTTCTTTTAGGTGCAGCAGTAGTAGTTGAACGTTTTACTGGCGCTTCAGTGGCGCGCTGCTGATATCGCGCCGAAGTATTCCTGTGTTTAACCACAGGCTCGTGCGCCGACTAGGGCGCGTTTTATTATGTCAAAGAATTTTGTCTCGGTTTTTCTGCCGGTAGGTCTCAGAGTGATCAGTGCGCTACGTACTGACGGGAAAAAGGCGCAAGTTGAACATCTCCAACCCCCGGGCGCGGCTGAACGCTTTCGCTCAGCTACGCCGCACAGGGAACGAAACGAAATAAAAGAAGGTAAAAGTCTAGCGGGAATAGGTCGGCCACCTCGATCGGCAGCCCACCTCCCGAAACAGAAGGGGAAGTTTTGAGAGCCTACCTAACTTTACAAAACTAACCTCGTCAGCAGAAACTGTGGCAAGCTGCAACATCTCCTGCGGAAAAGGCACTCGGGACCCTTGTGTGTATGAGGCCCAAATAAATTGTGGCAGGGAAAGGGCCCGCCAGAACATGCCCCTGAGGACTTTTTGGTGAAGGAAACATATACGCATGTATGATAGTCTTAGAAATATTAATTGTTTTATCATCAAAGCTTGTTCCCATGTGGTTGCAGGTCTGTAATGCCCCAAGGTATTATGAGACTAACGCTTAAACTTCCTAACTATAACTAACAATTGCCAGCTATGGTTAAAAGCTAGTATGTTTCTTTTACACAATTTTGTAGCTCTCACCTAGACCTACAAAATGACACCCAGTTTGTTGCAAAAATTATAAGGTCTCATAATCCTTGGTAATGCCCTTATTTTGTATAGAATCTGTGAGGTTAGTAATGATTTCGAGATAACTTCCATCTCAGTGCTGGCACGGTACTGCTCAGTGCATGTATTTAAAGTTTATACGCGATAGACGGCACTTAAAGCGACTGCAGTATTGATACTTACGAATTACTATGTCTCAACCGGTGTAAGTTAAGTGTAGAAGTACGTGCTCACCTTTTACTTCAATATTGAGTCAGGGCTGGCCATTGCGTTCATATAGTGTGCCTCTTGCGCCAGTGCACCCCGGACACACCACTCTTTTCGAGGCGGATCGGTGCAAGGCGCAAAATTTTTATAAGAGGTGTACTATAAGGGCTGGCGCATTGCCATTCTATTGCGTCCTCTGCTTAAAATAAATTTATACATATATATATATTCTCGGAGGGTTTCCGCTCATTATCCGATTTCCCAACATCTTTGGATTTGACCCTCAACCTTCGGCTATCCTCTGGAAATTGACTGAGACCCTCAACATTGTCCATATGATACATACAGCAACGAGCATAAGGTTCAGAACGATGCTTATGAAGTATGGAAAAAATGTATACGGTAACTTTTTTATAAAGCACAGGGAAAGCTCAAACTTGGAACATATCCAATAGATTTTATGTAGAATGACAAGGAAAGCACATTGATCTAATTAATGTCAAGTTATTGACATGATTGATAGATAACTAAATTCGGCGATCAAAATAGTTAGAACGTGTAATGAAATACTTTAATTTAATCAGCATTCAGTAGTATTTAGTAACTTTAAGGACAAAAACTGTAAATATGGTTCACTGCTAAAATTTAATCAGTTACTTGTCGGTTTTTGCATCATATACATGGCTATAGAAACTCTGTGACATCATTGGAAGTTACAAAACTGATGGTGAAATTACGCAATGAAGATAAACGTTCAATTTGGGGCATTGCTAAGACTGAGAAGAAGTCTAGGAGTCTTATTCACTGTATTTTGAAACAATTCAAGAAAACTGGGTAATGTGAAGTCAAGAAACCACCCGGCAGGCTTGGGAAAACTACGGCAAGAGAAGGCGGATTGGTAAGGAATCAAAGAAAAATGGATTTGCCGCCGTCACTGCTATTTCGATAAAGGCTAATGATAACCTAGCGTCGATGTTTCAAGACACACCGTTTCCCGAAGACTTAATGAAATAGGTGTGGGTAGTAGAGTAGCTTCCACGATGCCCTATATTTTCTATAAAGAACCAATTAAGTTCCCCGAAAGGAATTTACTACCAACCACGTAACGTGGACTGAAGAACAATGGGATTGTGTTCATATCACTGACGAGTCAAAGTTCTACTTGTTCGGCCCTGATGGTAGAAGATTCACCCGACAAACTCCTAATGAACGTTATTCCTCTCAATGCAGTAAAAGTAGTGTTAAGTTCGGAGGTGGAAGTGTGATAGTATTTGGCTTGATTTCTGCTAGTATACTTATACCTAATCTCTTGTTAGGCTACACAACAAAGGGTTATTATAAAATCATGTTTTACCTCAGTGATGGAGTAGCTTGCTCAGAGCCCCTATATGACTCAAATTGACAATGTATGGAAGTTATTGAATAAAAGAGCTAAGAGAGAAAATTCAAGCAATGTCCGTGATTAACACCCGCGAACAAAGTGAGAGAGGTGATAATATTTTCGTTGAAGATTCAAGTATATATATATATATATATATGTTTTGTATATATATATTTGTCTGTCCACCTAATAAGTGGTCGAAGGAGTTGAGCAATCTTTATAACTTTTTGCAGGATGTTTGGTGGATTGACCTAGATGTGACCCATGCCAAAAAACTTGACCTAACTTGGTCATAAAAAGATGAAGGCGTTGATTTTCCTCCACCGCGGCGAATTTGCCTCCACCGCGGCACATCGTCTGGAGAACGGGGCGTTCTATTTGTATCCTATGTCATTATTGAAGAGCTAATCCATGGAATGAATGCGGCTGTGCCCTAGCCTCGTTCATCAGAAATGACTTCGTTGAATTTGCCTCCTACCGCGGGTGATGGTCTTATGCCACCATGAATTTTAGTTTAAGGTTTAATTTGAAAGAAGAATGGGAAAAAATATCCGTTGAGGAGTGCAAGACTTTAATATATATATTATACTCGTGAAGCAACGGATGTCAAGCTATTATTGAGAGCAAAGACCTACATACCAAATAATAATATGAACATGTGTACTCTAGTTCTATTTGGATATGATGTATCCGTTATAATGTTATGATTTCTGTAAACTTTTTGATCTTTTTAATCGTCAAATTTATTTAAGTTATCTATCTATCATGTCATAATTTGTTAGTAAGGCATGAACAAGATAAACCAGCTTTCATTTTTCAATCCACTTTAATCATAGATATTTTCAAAGTTTGAGGTTTACCAGTGCTCTATAAAAAAGTTTTGCATGTTTTGTCACTNCCAAATTTATTCAAGTTATCTATCTATCATGTCATAATTTGTTAGTAAGGCATGAACAAGATAAACCAGCTTTCATTTTTCAATCCACTTTAATCATAGATATTTTCAAAGTTTGAGGTTTACCAGTGCTCTATAAAAAAGTTATGCATGTTTTGTCACTTGATGCACAACGTTCTGAACCTTATGCTCGCTAGTACGTTTTTATGCAGTGTGAACGGTGAACAAGCAAAAGTAGCAAGTTTTTTCACCACACATCTAACGTATTTAATGTTTCATCACTTTCTTATACGTATGTAAGTTTCAAATCTTTCGTCGACGCTACATGAATGTTCGTTCCCGGACGTTCCATATATGGTCATCTGTTCCTTAATAAAGGTAAAGTCAACTTTGACTTAACCCTCCACTGTTTAACCCACGCGCACTAGTTCGTGCGACAGATATATAGGCCAACTGGCCTCAGAGGAGTAAGTGCAGCTGCAGCCGACGACGGGTCGCTGAGAACTATGGCGCCGAAATGGAAGGTTCAAAGACCGGCCACCCACACGATAGCTATGCGCACAATCAAAATTGCTGACTCAGCGCGCCGAATGCCTTGCACAAACACCGTTCACCTGGAGTTGGGATCGTTCCCGGGACTCTCAGCACAACTGTAGAGCTCGCAACGTCCGCTACTACCTTGGGCAACTTCTATATGTACGCCGTAGTTAGTTACCTCTTTGTGTAGGGCAAAGATTAGAAAAACTAATGAGAGATGGAGGAAAAAAGTGCATGGGCCATGACTAATTTAAAACTGAAATATATTATCAATGCAAGACTCACGTGAATAATGAATGCATGTAAATAGTTCCATTTACATTTGATGTAACTATCTCTTATACACTGATGGTAATTTTTTGTCAACTCCGTGTTCTAAATTTTTGCAAAATCCGCCGTGAAATAGTTTTAGGCGGTTTACTTTGCTCATGAGTGGGAGCCCCTCTGTTGTTGCCACTGCGCCTGCACCCTTGCGCCTGACCCTTCACTTATAGTGCGTCTGCGCCCCTGCGCCCCAATTTTCCTCTTCCCGATTGCGCCTGCGCCTCTGTACAAGCATCCCATACATATCTTAGTTTCTCTTAATTAATTCTGGTGACCCTTGATAGTTTCACTGTGTCTACAATAAAAATAGTTTCAGAAATATCAACAGCCTGCATAGAGAGGGTAAAAATCCTGTATACTGGAATTGTAATATTGAACAGAACACACTACACAAAGAACTGAAGATTCTACTGGTCATATAACCCCGATCTGTTCTTCTCCTTTTCCATTTCCTCCTCTCCTCCCTCGTCTTCCTTCTCCCTCTTCCCTTTCTTTTTTACTCATCGTAGGGCTAGTACACCCCAAGGTGTGCAAGTTTTCTTTCAGGAAGACCAGCTTTTCGAAATGAACCTCGTCCAAGGTGGTCCTGAGCATATTTTCAGCTCTAGTAAAAGGCCTCTTCACGGCCTGGGAGATTGGAGAGGGCCCCGTTGAACTTTATAAAAAAAAGGTATACACTCGCTTCCCTGTGCTCTGAGGGGAACAGCGCCCAGGACAGGATGCTATCCAAAGATGGCTACCAGTTGTCTATGGCCTTCCTCAGGACGTTAACTACCTCCTGCTCTAGGTTAGTCTGCTGTACACCGAAGAGCACCTTGAACATAGTGTTCTTGAGCTTGGCTTCCTTGTGCTGAGAGAATTAGTAGGCTATTGCTGACCATCCTCCTGGCATAACATGTTCTGCAGCTCCTCAATTTATGATCACGATCACGTCCATTGATCTGCTTAGGGCAATCCTACGCAGGAGATTAGGAGTAAAGTTAGTATGGATGCCAGGGGCCTTCAGGAGGTTGCAGTCCTCAACGAGGTGGCTGTGGCAGCGCTAGCGGGGTGGAGGTGCGCTGCAGCCTGCCCTCTCATTAATTAGGTGAGCGAGGTCCCCCTCAGCATCCGAATATTGCTACCTTGTAACCAACTTACATGCATGCCACAGCAACGTCAGCCTCTTCACTTTTTACTCTAGCCTCCTTTCAGCCCTTCACTGAAAATTTCTTGGCGCCGCCACTACAAGGTGGCAATCCTCTTTTGATACCCTCTGATGAGAGCCTGCACCAGGTGCTCCGCGTAGTCCAGGTTGTCATTGTTGGTGTGCTTGTGCAGAAGAGTCATCATAAAATAGAGGGTGGGCAACAGTGCACGGTCTATGAACTTTCAATGTGCAAAGAGACACGAATCTACCTTCATCTGTGAACGCAGTCTATGAAGCTCGCAGCAGCATTCTGTCCTGAATAAAGAAAGATTATGTCTTTCTCCATAACGTAATTATTTTCATGCGCTAAGTGCTATTACTATTAAGCCTACATAACCTACTGACTATTAATATTAAATCCCAAAATTACCGATGTTGCTTTCATACAAATTAAGCGTCAATTTTCCCCTGTCTACCCACACTACAAAGACTTTGATTGATCACTTGGATCAGTGTTTTGGGGGCATGTTTTGAGGGGACATTGGAATGCATCTTGAATAGTTTCTGGAGTCACCCCTCTAGTAACGCATCTCCTTAGGGGGCATAGGATAGGCCCAGGAAGCAAAGAGCGTAACTGAAAGTGATATCATCCAGGACTTCCACATGGACCAAGGGTACATCTGAACAGTCTATAAAAAGTTGAATCACGTCTCCAAAAATTGTCAGTTGTAAACTTCAAGCCCTTAAATTCAAAGACAAATGAAGAGAACACATACTAATTGAAATAAACATAAGTATTAACAGAAATTTGCAGTGGAGACAGGAGGAAGGTTTCGCAGCATGAGAGGTAAATTCTGGGCAGGTTTGACGCCCTGAATTAAGTTCTTCTTTGAAGTGCAGCTTCATTAATACTTCATAAATAATTCATGATGCTCATCACAAATCAATTTTTAGCATAGCGCCGTATTTTTCGCTTAAATTTATTCAACCTCCTACTCTTGACTGGCCAGCTACTTGAGCTGCACCCATACTCAGACCACAGTAAAGTGGCTGTCGACAATTACAGAAAGTTTCAGCTACAACCGCTCCTATGGTTTCCCTCACGCTAAGAATATTACTGTACACTACTTGTGTTTTTTGCTAGGTTTAAGAGTGCAACCAATGAAGGCCTGAGGTTCCAACCCTCAAATACTTCTATTCGTCGATGTAGCGTCATGCGGTCACTGCCAAATTTTATTGTAGTCAAGGCTATGGCCCTCCCGATACACTCACTCTCTGCTTCTTGGGCTGGCCCAGCCTGTGTTATGGGGAGCAGCGCCCTCGGGGAGACCCGGTAGGTTATCTTAGCCATTAGCTGAACATTCGGGACGCCTGTCTTCCGTACCCACTTTGCTTCCTTCTGTTTTCATGCTCCTAGTACTGGTTCTTTTTTATTCTGTTCTTCCTCTGCTTTCCCGACTGGTTACCATGCTCTTGGATCTTGAACGGGAACACCCTCGTGCATGATATCCACGTTTCTATCGACACACTATATGCCCATTGTTCTTTCCTCTGTGATATGTTTTTATGTACAGAAACGGACGAAAACTAACTCCAGCGAAGCTTGCTTCGCCAAGAGAGTTCCTTTGTGATCAATTAGGTTTTACTAGTCTGTTGACATTTAAGTGTTCAGGTTTAATGACCGGGAGTTTTAAATCATGTAGTTCGCTTTAATTACCTCCATCAAAGATATTATGTTTCTTCTAATTTGTGTGTCTGTTTGTTTATCTGTCTGCCACAATGATAATTCGAAAAGTTATGGACGGATCTTTACAAAATTTGCAAATTACTATGTATGTTAAGAGGAACTGATGATTAACTCTTGATGGAAAACCTTTCAACCGTTTCTGTGTTTGTGTGTCTCCGTTTTTTGCACCTTAACTCAATAAGTTCTGGCCAGATCTTTATTAAATTTGCTGGAATTGTTAGGATGTTACTATAGGAGAAAATGGCCAATTTATTATGAGGATCTGTTTTCCAGTTGTTTGTTAATCTCTATGTTTGTAACATAACACAGAAAGTTATGAAAGGCTCTTTATATGTAGGATTTGTTAAAAATGGTGAAAGAAACAACTGACTAAATTATGGTGATGATCAGTTGCACCGTTTGTGTGTTTTCTAACGCTACTGTGTATGTAAGTATAGGCCACTTAGGAGCATGACCAGCACTTTTTACCTGAACATGATTATGGGCAGAGCTGGCTCAAATATATGGATTCTATCATTTCAAAATTGCTTTCTTTCACCATCCTCAGAACATCTAATGAAGACGTTGAGAAAAAATACCGCGACTTTGAGAAAGCTTCTGTTAAGCTTACTAGAGGAGAAAAAGTCATCTTCGGTTGAGCGAAACTTAGGTAATAATGTCGCCAAGTATTTAAATAGGGGTTTGTCACACATAAGTGTATAGTGCTTTGTCTGGAGTACGATGCCGAATGCAGGCGGGAGTAAAGCCGCGTTCACACGATCAATCACGACATCAATCACAGACACAAAAATCCAGAAGAAAAACCACAAACACTTTCCTTCTCTGCCCAGATGGGATCAAACGAGAACCGCGAGTACTTCAAGACCACGACAAGCGAATTCAGCATTCAAAACTATTAATCGACATTCCACCTTTACTTTAAAGTCATAGATATTTATTTTAGTTGTAGAAGCTGACTGGCGGGTAAAACTTTATTTAGACTGGCAAAAAGTAGACCTAATTAGTTACTAACGGGCACCTCTGACATTTTGAAATGTAGACAACAGAAACATTAATTTCTCGTTTTTTTATTTATTCATTTCTTTACTTCCCATTACAATTCACAGTGTGCACATCCGTTTCTTGCTGTAAAACGTAAATCTTGCTCCATTGTAGCTTTTACTAATAAAAATACAGAAGAAACAGAAGTAACTAGACGAATATGCAACAGTTATTTACTAATTAGCTACATATACTGTATGTAGTTGACATGTGCTTCTCGGTGTCCAGAAGTTGGAATGAAATATTGGCAAAGTTCACTATGCGGGTTAATTTCAATAAAAAAATATATACTTTTGTCACTGAATACTGTAATGAAGCCATGTGCAAATAATTATATTATTCACACAGCGAAATTTTATTTTTCGAACTTTGTGTTTGTTAAACTGCCGCGAGTTTGTCATAAAAGTTTTCCAACAGGTTCGATGTGCGTCAATCACAAAAATCGAGGCCTTGCCGAGTGTGATTGTCAATCAAAATCGATCGGCAAACACAGACTTCGACGAAAAGATTGACCGTATGTCTTTGGTCTATGGTTACCAGTCGATCTCGGAAACTTTTACCCCAGCATCCACCTCAGAAAACAGACTGCACGGTGCTTCAAAGGTTTAGCTCTCTGGAGATACTCGGTATCCTCCTTGATTTGAAGTTTACATTTGCATAGCTTATTAGACGTCTCGCATTATGTGCTTCGAATAAGATTGGTATTCTTCGAAAGGTAAGTGCTGTGTTCGCTAACAGAGATGCTTCTATGCATTCCTGCTGCCTTGTTGCAGTATTGCTCAGCGGTCTGGGCTTCGGCTGCAGTCAGTCACTTGCGTCTGCTGGAACAACTTATTTGCTCATCCAGTACGCTATGCGCTTAGAGCGGTCTGGCGAATCTGTCCATTAGGTGGAGGGTGGCCTGCCTATGTATAAGATATCCGACAACGAGAGACACTGGTTGTAGTCTTCTGCCCCTGCACCCAAGGTGTTTGGGAGAAACACACCAGCTGCGGCTTATGCCCGCCACCTTACATTTTAGACTATTGGGCGCCGAGCTTACCAGTTCTGTCGGTATTGTCTACCATGATCTGTTTTTACTTCAAGTTTGTTGCCGGTATTCGTATTCTGCCGTGTTTCGATTTTTACAGGCGTATAAGTCAGCTGTTCATGGTTTTTAGATGGACTTTTAATAGCAGCGTCTCGGTCTCCCTAGCGTTGCACATAGCTTTATTTGGGTTTCATTATCTACCGTGGAGGCCCGGTCATGTAATTTTGAAAATAATTATAATAATAGACGAAAACCTTCACTAAGAACAACTTCATAATGAGAATAAAAGTGTCGAAAAATTCATAAAATATTACCGTTTCAGGATTTCTTCTTTCATCTTCAAAATTAAAATAGTGAATGGGAAAGTCTAAAAGTTATAATTTATTTCAGCCACACTAACTCGGGACGGGGATGTTAGAGAGAGGCATAAAATGCAAACTACCGAGGTAAGCTAGTAAGGTCTTAATGTCAATGCTTGTACAGTCGGACTATTTGGAAGCAGCAGCCGTGGTGTAGCTATTGTGCGGAAGGATCAAAGTGTGTAGAGCCGGAGGGAAATTGTCACTTATGGGTTGCAATTAGAGGTACAGCTGTAGTCATTATATTTAGGCTAGGTATTGTGTATGGATGGAGGGAGATCCTTACGTTTTGAGTTCCAATGGGTTGTTAAAGTCTATAATGGAGAAGTATTTTCTGATAAAAGGATTGTTATTTTGTTGTGCGTGAATGCGGGGAGCTAAATGGGCAGGTTTTGCAAGTGGTACAGCTGTTTTGCTGGATATACAGTACCTCAATGTTGGTCAACGCGGGCTTTGTGGTGCTGCCTATATATGAAGCATCGCAGCTCCTGCATCGGAATTTATATGCTCGACTTCGGAGGCGTGGGAAGTTTGTCTTTGGATTTAAAGTAGGGTCCTATGTTAAATGTGTTTTTGTAAGAGAACCTGAAGCTTATATGTGAGTAGGCTTCGGACAGGAAAGTTTTCAGAGTTCACTTTATCGAGGGTGGCTTTGCTGCACTATGAAAGGGAGTGAAAAAGTTTAATTCACGAGCAGTAGGCCTGGATCAAATAGTTTATCCAGAAATAGTTTGCAGTAATGATCTAGAAGGTGGTGTGGATAACCGTTATTCATGGCAGATGTTCATGGAAAATTCATTTCACTTGAAAATTCTAGGCAAAGGGAGGATAAGTGATGTGCCCTAAACAGTAGAGTTTTGATAGCATTTATTTTTAATTTATCGTTCTAGTGACTGAAGAAGCTAGTTCCGAGGCCTAAAATGTTGGTTTCCCGTAAACTCTAGTGGTCAGAGTTGAGTCCTGGTTTGTTGCTAGAATGTCTAAAAAAAGCTATTGAATAGTTTCACTGGTCTCAGCAGTAAACTTTATGTTGAGTTAATTACTGTTTAGATATTGCGGAAATGAGTCTGAATCAGTTGGGTCTTTGAAGATACAGAAAGTGTGTACATAACGTTTATAGTGATGAG
The DNA here is from genome assembly GCA_001587735.2 of Parhyale hawaiensis. Lineage (NCBI taxonomy): Eukaryota > Metazoa > Arthropoda > Malacostraca > Amphipoda > Hyalidae > Parhyale > Parhyale hawaiensis. The sequence goes on along the minus strand of LQNS02278078.1, from coordinate 5,196,335 downwards.
TTTGAAATTGCTAGGACAGTCGTCAAGCCATATTGCTTCGTGATGATGTAAAAAAGTTGGCTAGAGAGAGACTGGTGGCATGAATGGTAGTATGAAATTTTATCACGCTTTGAACGTGTCACAAAACTACGAAACTTTTTTCACTTTCATTATCAAACAATGTTTTTGCTTGCAGTATCTGTTTCGATGACACACTTCACTACACAAGAAAAACCTATGTACCCAATTTTTTTTTTTTTGTTTGTTTGTTTTTGTGCCACCCCGTTGCCCATTTACCTCTTCCTTTTACCTCACTACCCTCTCAGACATGCCTCTCACTCCCAGGGCCCTCTGATGCTCACTTTTGGAACCACAGATCTATGGGTACAAAAATCCGTCGTAGCTAACCTTTCCAGCCGTGCAGTGCCTCACCCAGTCGGGAGCACATTCGCAGACAAGACACGGTTGTTGAAAAAAGGCACCGGCTCTCACTTTAATGGAGATCGAATGGGCGGAGCAGGTCTCAATTCATTTTTTATGGCGTTATTTAAGTGGCCGCAATGAAGACTTATCTAGAAGTTCAGTGTTGTAATGCTTCTCATTCATTTTTCAATTAGAGACAAGTCTCCAACATCAATCATTTCGTTGGAACCTAAGAGATGGTTTGTCAAAGCACAAAGGATGCATTTTGTGGCTCATGTGTCGCTTCATCCCACGCTGCAGAAGTAAGAAAAGATGCTGACCTGCAACTCTTACTAAAGAAACTAAAATGACTCGCTAGCATAAAATCAATCTGTGTTTGAAACCTAACGGACTGTCTGGCAACGTTCGGCAGCGGTCAGTACGACATGTATTGCACGGCTTGCACATGTCCCTGACTTAACTTATACTTATCCATGATTGTGTATCCAAAAACACCAGACTTACTAATTATAATTAAGCTAAAATCAAAGCATAGGTGCTCCTGACTCCCCCACTTACCCCGGAATTAATTGATAATTATGAAGACTCTCTTTCCTTTCTCCTGCAAAGAGCGGCCCTTGTAAACTATGAATTATTACCAGTTTTGTCTGCTCTCTCACGAATGTTCGTAGTTCCTATATGCGATCTGCTGAATTTCGATAGGGATTTTGTCCTTCCCTTGATTACAAGTTTTTTTTATATACACGCCCTTGTTTCGGCGGCTTCTGCTGCATCTTAGTGAAATTATTCCCAACACGAAATTGCGACGGCAGCGACATATTTAGGGTATATAGCGAATGCCACACGTACTGTCAAGCTGCCGTAGCTGTGGCGTACAGCAAAAATATTTTCACAGATGTCTACTATACACTGTCTGCCCTTGCATTACTTAGCTAAGATTAGAAAGAATTTACTTCTCAATGGTGGTGCTCTGTCTCTGATATATATCAGGGCCAGATCAATTATTTTTGTGAGTACATATTGGGTTCTTTCAACCAAGCTTACGGACTTACTACCTCCGAGACATAATGAACACAATATTGCATACCTGTCTCTACTACACGATGATATTCAATAATGATTGAAAGTCTGTGCTGACAAACGTTTAAAACGCTCAGCTAAGAATTTATAGGGTCTATAACCTCCAGTATGCCAAGTGATGAGCATCAGTCAAATAGTAGCCAGTTATTCTTTTATTTCCTAATTGCTTCAATAAATTTGCTCATTATTGACTTGGGTTTCTAGGTAAGGAGAGAGCCACGATTTAGCTTTAATCGCGTGTGACCGGCTCAGAGTCAGGATTGCTGTGCGGAATTTTAATGACACTCAAATTACGCTGTAAAAACGGAGATATTTAGAACTGGAGCATTATTGTGTGATTAGCTGGACAGGCGTGGCTGATGAGAACTTAGTATTGTAATATTCTGCGGAAAATTCAATTGTTGCATCCGATATTGCCATAGTTTTTTGGGTGTTTTTGTTCCTTTGCTGGTGCAGTGTCGCTGCTATCGGAATTTTATAATTATTGCAGCGTGCAGCATTGGGCTGCGGAATTGAAGATCTCTACTTGTTGAATGAGCCTGTTGGTAGTGGTTTCATTTGCTCAAAGAACATAGGAATTACCGCATACTGCATGCATGCAGAGGAAGTTGAGGAGTAATTAAATTATAGCTATTTCTGTCGTAGAACAAGATGATAACATATTATTGACCTTTCACATAACTAATACTCACGCAAAGGATTGTCTGGGTCCGTTTCTTCACTATGCCCACCGTTTGCCTCGATTAACCTTTGAAGTCTCCCTCTGAAATTTTCTGTTGGTGCACACAACTTCTCTTATTGAACTATCTCATGGCTCCGTCATGAACACCTCCTAATCGTTAACAATGATATAGTTGATGCACAGCCATCACATTTAATGGACGAAACCCTAAAGTCTAGTGGATTAAAAATCGAATGAAGATGTAAGCCATATTTCCTCAGTCAAAAATTCCAAAAATTGCCATGCCACAACTCCTACATAGGTTTATTTTTATAATATTATTTTGCTGTTATTTTTTATTTATTTTATTTTACATGCGCGACAACGCGCCGTCGTTCTCAAAGATGAAATCACCATTCTTGGAGCGTGCGTTCATACCACGAAGAGGAGGAACCAAAATTTTCTCGATGGCTGAATTGGAATTTATCTTCGTGGTCTTTTGATGAACTAGTGGGAGATTTTCTAGTTCTAGAGACTGCCGCCAAACTATGACGGAGGCCACCTCCACCTTTTGACGACGCGAAAATCATCTCCTATTGTCAGGGATGGTTTCAAATTTTTTTCCCATCACCTTCCATTTTGAGAATTGCATTATACCTCCACCGTGAACTGCTTTTCTTCATTAAAAACAATGGCTCCTCAATGCGTATCATAATTCAGAAAATTCAGTAGATACTGAGTTCTGTCGTTAAGTGACAGACTCAACTCCATTCTGTGTCTGAGAACAGTCGGTTACTGGCCCTTTTTCAGCTTGAATGGAGTTAGCAGGAAGTCTGTATTGACTATGGTAATCATAGATATTTTTTATTGTTATTCATCTATTTGGACTTGGGCCATTTCCCTCACGGATATCATTAGATTTTTTCTCCTACCCCTGTCACTCATGTCCGCCATGGCTTTTGAGGTATGAAATGAGCGCAGTAATCACTTTTGGGACGATCTTATCAGTACCATGTTCGATTAACTTGGTCAACGTGTTATAGATCGTGACTTTCGCCCCATTTAATTGGTTAATAATCATTAGCGGGACCCGTGGAAATTCCACGGTTGAATAATGTCTATACCTTCCAAAGTGAACGAGACCACGTTACGCTATTGCAATTTAAACGAGTTTAACCTAATACTGTACAGCTCTTCTAACGGAACACACCCCGTCTAAGTGAACGCCCGTCCTGACGAACTCTTTCTAGCTCAATGTCTGTCTACCCTAACATAATAATTATGTTCTCTACGCTAACGTAACCCGTGGGTGACCAGTGAGAATTCAACGATTAGTTAACGTTTTCACTTGGTAAAATGTAGCAATCCTAAGCTAGGCTATTAAGACTGATTTCAGCTTGACCTAACGCAGCTCTTCTAACCTAACCTACTCCGTAAACGGCGCCAGTCAGAGGGCCCCGCCGTCAAAAATGACTGCAGTAATTTTGTGACTATGTTTTTTATTGTTCCGGTTCCTATTGGTCTTGCTGCAAAATAGGTCTTATCCATGCAGGCCTGATCTTTCATTAATTAATGAAACGCAAGTTGTACAGCAAGATAAGGCGCGAATGTCAGCTTGGAATTGGGTAAACGTTGAGCAGCACCAAGAAAATATAGCTCAGTCAAAAGAATTCACCGGAAATGCTCAGGGCTCACCGTAAACTGGATACCAACCGATGGTTGAACCTCAAGCTTCGAAATTTGGCTGCAATGTAAATTCAGTACAAAGAAAGTCAGCTCAGTGTGAAGTTTTAACTACTTCTAAGAGCTTCAGCTAAAGAAAGCATAAGTGAAATGGATTTCGCACGAATGGAACGAAAACTCCAACCAAGACTGAGTCTCTCGAACTGCTAAGAAGAAATTCATCTAAAAAATATGCGATATAGGTAGCTTATGCCCGACAGGATCAAAAACTCTATCAAAAATATTGTCTTATACGAATCATGTATAACGAAACAAGGGAACGTTTCTCCGTACCAATCCGATGACGCAGCTATGGATGCAGCGGAAACCTGTTCAAATTCCACAGAGTAGAAGCAATGTTCTTCAGTGATATCTCAGACCCCTATCATCCTAATTGCCCCTATCTAGTACTAAAGGAACCTGTGCAAATTCAACAGAAAAGAAGAATTGTTCTTCGATTATGATGCCCTCGGAAGCGTATCATGCGTACAAATGTTGAAAAATATCCCAAGTCAGGCTATGAATCTTCTACTCAAGACATGCGAGAAGTAGCAGCTACATTTGAACTTGACTCCTTCTCTTATCCTGCAGCTTATCCTAACTACATATCTGGCTGTCCCTATTAATTAAGAACGTCAGGCGCCACAAGCAAAGCGAACATAATATGTTGTGAAAGAAATGGAAAGCGGTAGATAAGATACGAGGGAAAAGGTCTTAAAAGGTCTTCATATCTTTGCTTTGAAAGTGACAGGAATTTTTCAAGAAGCTCTGAAAAAAAGGCTATGGTTGAACTCCATTTCAGTAAAAATGAAAGCTTCTTACAAGTTGAATTTTCCCCTACCTTATGCTGAAAAGTGTAACGTACAGATACATGGACGTACGTACGGATGGAGCCTCAAGTAGAATTGTAATATACATAGATGGGCTTCGATACCGCCGCTCGGTGAAGTTCAGTGATGGCTCGACGTTTGCTCATTTCCTTCAGCTATGTGTTGATTAAATTTCAATGACCGTGCAGTGCTGGGCTCTAAAACGTTAAGCTGTTCGCCGTTAATTAATAAAGGTAGCATAATCCATAAAATTAACTTGTCACTTTGGAAAACTATTATCGAGCTAATTACCTTCCGAGACTTAGACCTTAGTTCCACTAATTCGGTAACCACCCAAACTGTAAAATAGCCAGTACCTTATGGGTCTTCGGTCGAGTCGAGGTAATGTTTCTCACATCATTTCACTGGTTTGGAGTCATGATGCTGAGTTTCTTCTGTTGAGTCATAGCTAGCGCCAATAGCGAGAGCCTGCAGCGAATTATCTCTACAGTACACATAACCGCTAACCGCTGGTCCATCTGGCATCTCAGTGATCCTCCTAAAGTGTTTGCTATGAATATCAGTTGACTCACGTCAAAAAAACGTTCCCCTCACAGCTTTTCAATGTTCTTCATCATAGCTTGGGATTCCGAGCTGGAGGCTACTAACAGTTGCTAATCCTACTTTATCGAAGCATGAAAACCATCTCCTTATGCAGATAAAAATCACACACTCTATTGAAAATTAATGTGTATATATTTCTTCATTTATCTGACCATATTCTGTCAAGCCTAAAGAATTTATTATTATAGGGCTGCAATGCTTTTGGAATCCAATTTTTTCATCGCAGATGCAAAAGTAGTTCTGAGAGCCACTCAAACGCTATTGCAGGTACAGCAGAGACGTTGGTAATTCACGAAATCTGATGGCCAAGTTAAAGCTCGATATTCGTATCCATGCTACCAGCAGAGCGCAGAGGAAATTCACTACCACGAGCATGTACAATATGCATTTTTTTCTGCGTCGCTTTCAACAGCGGCTAAACTAGTTACAGTAATAACAAGAGCACTCTGAGAGCGCAAAGCTCCTCGATTCAAGCGAGGTAATGTGAGAAAAACATTCAAGTTAATACTGAAACTAGGATTTACTTTTTACCGCCACCAAAACGTGACCATTCGGGCCTCTTGGCAGTAAAAACAGTTTCTGTACTTTTCTTGAGGTTTAGTTTTCAACTTTTTGAGTTTTGTGCTAACAAATATTCTGACAAGCATTAGTCAAACATACAAACAGCCACACCGATCATCACCCAAAACTTGATCATTTATATCTCTCAACATTTCTAACAATTCTCGGTAAATTCATTAAGATCCGGTTGCAACTTTTTGAGTTATGTTCTGACAACCATTTAACAATCATCTGTTACCGACAGTCTCCAAAATTTGATTAAATGTGTTTTTATCATTTCCCATAATTCCTACAAATATCATGAAAATCCGTCCTTAACTTTTTGAGTTTTATTAATGACAAAAATAAACATATAGACAAACAAACTAATGGGCAAAGAGATCAATACAAAAATATTATATGCTCCTATAGTCACACCCCAACAACTCCTGCAAATTTTATAAAACTCGGTCCATAACTTTTTCAGTTATGCTACTGAGAAGAAGGAGGCAAACCGACAATAGTCTTCACCAAAACTAAGTCATCTGTTCCTCTTAATACACATAACAATTCCTGTAAATTTTGTCAAGATCCGTCCATAACATCTTGAATTATCTTGGTTACAAATAAACTAATAGAAAGGCAAACAGATAGTTTCGGCAAAAGCATAACCTCCTTGGTGGAAGTAATAAACGTTAACTTTCGATACAGCCAATGTATCAGAGTTACAAATAGGCTTGCCATAAATACGGCCTATGTAAATGCTTAATTTAAGTGTGACGGAAAATGGACAGATAAATCAAACTGATAGAGAAACATAATACCAGTAATAAATACACAACGCCAAAATATGCATTTATTGAACGAAATAAAGCATGCGCCTTAAGTAAGGTACCCTTTTAAGAAAAATTATAACATTAAAACTAAAAATGGTAAAGCGATTTGTTTTTTTTTTGTTTGCTAAAGAAAGAGGAGATTTTAAAGATTTATCAGTATTATATAATAATTCACGTTGTGTTTTTATTTATTTATTTATTTATAACTATACTTATATCTTTCTTGTCACGCTCTATGGGAATAAGATAGGAGAAAATTCAGGTGCCGAAGACGGTATCTTGGATACGCAGGTTGCACTTGGGTGATCCAGCTGGAGGACCTGAGCCTGCCTGACCGTGTCTGGACATTTTCATTGTTAAAAGGTGCTACGGGTGATGTCACTTCACTACGCCTCATAATATATATCCATTTTTTTAGGCAAAATGCTAAATTTTCATTTAGGAAGCCTTCTGAACAGTAACAAGCACAGGAGACAGCGGGGATTTTCCTGAAATGCTAATTTTCTGCCGTCATTTATAATGACGGCTCGGGCCACTATATATAAATAAAAACACGACGTGAATTATTACATAGTACTGATTTGACGATGTAGCTTTCTCTTCAAGTATTTCACGGGCACTGGGCAAGGAGCTTCTAATTGGAGGAGCAAGCCCAAGCACTCTCTGGGCGAGTAAACACATGACTTTGTCACGTGATCGAAGCTGGCGTTTGGAGTCCTTAAAGTATCTACAGTGGCAGTGGTCAGCAAATATAATTAAGGAAGATTCAGACAGGCAGTTCTTCAATATATTTGCAAAGACAAGCGTGTCTGAAGATTTATATCCCAGTACTCACCCTGTTACTTTCATCATCAGGTGGTATACAGGATACAAGTTTCCTTTGCATACTTCCATCCGCTCGGAAGTTCGTCGATGGTTAATAGCTATAAAAATTTGAGCTCATGACTCTTTCCTATATAGGCTGCATGAGGCAATGCCGCTCTCCGATTGGATAACCACTCAGCCAGTTTAAGGGAAAAGTTTACTCGCAACGCTCCCGTAGGATAAATAGACAGGGTGCGCTCCTCTCTATTAGAACCTCCTTGGCACTGGGCAGTAGACTATTTCATCTAGCTCACTGTCTTTCTATGAGAAGGCATATTTCGCTTCAGAGGCCAAAATTTGAGCACTTAATGAAGCAGAGAGTTAAGTATGGACGACGGTATTATGTATACGAGGCACTAACATTGCATATAAGCTGACTGGAGGGGCATTCAAGTGCATTGCAATGGTTTAAACGAAGACGTGCTATCAATGGAGAGATGAAGAGCCTATGGGGCATAGTGACAAGAAACACTTGAAGCAGAAGTGTTAAAGAAGGAAACTAAGAGTTGCTAATAAGCGTGAGGGGGGAAATGTGGAAACGGCAAGTCAAAGAAAAGAGCAAACATATCGATTACTGCGTGCATTTTTTTCACGCACGGGTCCACTATATTGGAATAATGCAACCAAAACTGGCTGGTTGTCCACTGAGTGGACAACAATATCCTTTAAATTACTTCCACTATTGGCCAAGCAAGCACGAGCTCTTGCAGCGATGCTGTTCATTACTTTCTCTAACGTCGCTGTTGAAATGTTGTTGATCTCAGGGTTGCTGTTTCTTTTCAGCTGCTGCAAAGTTTCAGGCAAATCAATGTGGACTCTTGCCTTTAAGTATCTCCAGAGAAAGAAATCTGGAGCGCTTAAATCTGGAGATCGGGGTGGCCACAATATGGCGCCAAAACGAGAAATTAATCTGTTTGGGAAAATTGTCTTCCACATTTGAATTGTAGCTCCTGCTGTATGCGTTGTAGCTCCATCTTGTTGGAAAAACATATTTTCTGTGTTGCTGTCTTCAATTTCAGGCAACAAATATTCTTGAATCATCTGTCTATAGCAGTCTCCATCAACACACATTGCATCACCGTTAGCATTTTCAAGAAAATATGGTCCAATAATCCTCGAAGACGTGATGCCACACCACAGGCTACTGTTACCTTAGCTGAGTGAAGTGGACGTTCGTGAATTAGCTTTTGATTTCCAGGCGCCCAAATCTACAATTTTGTTGATTAACAAAACAATCGAGGTGAAAATTCGATTCATCGGTCATGATTAGATGGTGTGGCATCACGTCATCAAGGATTATTGGACCATACTTTTTTGAAAATGCTAGTGGTGATGCAATTTGTGTTAATGGAGACTGCTATAGACAGATGATTTATGAATATTTGTTACCGGAAATTGAGGACAGCAACACAGAAAACACGTTTTTGCTACAAGATGGAGCTACAGCGCATACAGCAGGAGCAACAATTCAAATGCTGAATACAATTTTCTGAAAGATATTGATTTCTCGTTTGGCGATATATTGTGGCCATCTCAATCACCTGATTTAAGCGCTCCTGATTTCTTTCTCTGGGGATACTTAACCCTACCTGCTCCAAGGCGGTACAATATTGTACCGCCCTACTGTTTTTCGTTCACAGTTTTGCTCCCAGTGATATTTAGCGCCCAAAATTCCGTGACTTTTCTCAATTGAACATGACTATGAATAAAATTCTAATATACACGCACATTACAGCCAAAAATATAGATAAATATAAACATTTCAGAAAATTATATGAAAACATTTCCTTATAGATTTTCTTTTTATACAAAAAGAACTTTCAAATTTATTACTAGAAGACAGCAACTAGGCTAGAAATAAAAAATAGAAGCGATTATACGTTCAACTTGTGAAAGTATGATGAAAACTGCGGCAGATGTGCTGAAGGAGTATTCACCCGGTACTGTCGGAAAATGTTTTTAACATTCGAATTTAATTGACATTAAAACTACTCTGAAGCATTGTTTTTTTAATTAAATAGGCGAAAGAATAGTTGAATAAATGACTTTTGAGACTATGAAGAAAAAACTCTGATATTGATAAAGTTATAAGCATTTTTAGCGGGCGGTGCAAATTTGTACCGCCTTGGCGCTCAAGAGGCTGAAACAAATTGGTAGCGGATAGGGTTAAAGGCAAGAGTCTACATTGATTTGCCTGAAACCTTGCAGCAGCTGGAAAGAAACATCAGCCAGGAGATCAACAACATTTCAACAGCGACGTTAGAGTAAGTAATGAACAGCACCGGTGCAAGAGCTCGCGCTTGCTTGGCCAATAACGGATGTCATTCAAAGGATATTGTTTGCCATACTTAAATGTGTTGCATTATTCTAATATAAAACTTCAAAATCTCTTTCATTTGCAAAAAGTCAGATCGCTTTACCATTTTCAATTTTAATGTTATGTATTTTTTTAAACAGGTACCTTACTTATGGCCCACCCTTTAGAAGAACAAACGCAACGGAAGACTTAAATGAAGTGTAGATTGTGTTTTTCTAGTTTTTCGGCCTCTTTATCAATATTTTTTTACTTTATAACCTATAAATAATTTTTTATGATAGTCATGGGAGAAAGATATTTGCTGGCGTTCTAAAGCCTCAAAAAGGACAAAGAAAGTTATGTTTATATTTTGGTACATGTCTGTGAATGTCTTAGTTATGATTATAATAATAACGTATTGTTTGTTCATAGAAATTAACACTAAATATTAACGTTGACTTCTGTTGATTCCTACTGAGTTAATGGACTTATAGTTAACGAAGTTAATTTTTAATGAGAGGATTGACGATTAACGAAACAAGATTTATGATCAATGATAACCACCACTGATAATAGCCCATTTGAAATTGCCGAAGTACGAAGCTCTTATTTAATTAACGACTTTGAGATAATAGGCAATACAAACTAATATTAATTTTAAGTTGTAAAACGTCTGACACTTGTGCCGCGGGCTAGTTAGGTGCGATGGACCGTCTGTTGCAGTGGGAGGTCATCCCGCGCGTGTTTCCAGAAGCTCAACACCAGGGTTACTGAATCGCTTCTTATCGAGACAGCGGAGGTTCAGAAACTTCTTGACACGCGGGAATGTGTAGCAACAGCAATTCATATGACCGAGGAGCGTAGTTGTCTATCGGCTATTCCGTCAATACGACGCTATAGGTCGGACAATCAAAGGTCGGCTGCAGCCGTACAGTCTTCTGGGCTCGAGTGGCAATTAACCTGCAGTCCCAACCAGTGCATGTAGGTTTGCTAATTGATATGTGCGGTCAAGGTGACCTTACCACATGGAGCGCATTTTTAGGCACGTTCGACTGGGCGCCAAACTTAAGCCTTCAAGGCTCGACTTGTTCAAAACATCAGGCGGAAACTCTAGCATTGGCACGTTGAATCGTGCTGCAAGTATTAAAGACAACGCAGTTGGGTTAAGCCGGCCGAAAATGTTATTTTACGTAATACGATTGAGCTTCTGCAAGTTTCAACAGTAGCCTATTTAGCCCGAAAATTCAGCAGATCGAAGCCAGCGCACCCGCGGGAAGTTTCAAACAAGTCAAGCCTCGAAGGGAAGACTTTATTTTGGCGCCTATCGAACCTGTCTGTAGTTACTTTATTGCTTCTGGGCATCTTTCTTTCCCGTGCACACTTCAGTGCATTTCCTACAGCTACTAACAGGCTTTGTTTAGTTCTTCCTTTGCTTTCCCGACTTATAGTCCCGTGCGCAGTAGTTGCTACGTGGGGACTCCGTGTTGCACTCACATGCTGCTCATCCTTTCATGCTGTAGCATTATGGTGAAAGCCACACTAACGTTTAGCTGTAACCTAATCTGCTCGGTTTCTTTCCAGATGAACTACTTGTTACTACTCAACAATTTGCTTTGCTACCGTTAGCAAATAATTTTATTGATAGGACGATTCAGCAGAGGATCAGTGAGTTCAAAAATCTAAATTTTATATCTTTGGCAAGAGATAGCTTCAACAGATGAAGAAAAAAAGGAATATCAGCGGCATCTTACCTGCATTACTGACAATCGTACCACGGACGTACTGCAGATGAGATCATCTATCATAAAATGTTTGTTAAGGGCAGCGAGTTAATGACAGGGTATGGTAGTGTAATAAGATAAAAACAATTAGTGCAAACATTTGTTCAGCCCTTATGCGCAACGCCGCCTTATTTGCTTCAGTCAATGAAATTAAATGGATTCGTCCATTTGAAGACAACAAGAGTATCCAGTGCAGCGCCTACTATACGGCCTCCAGTCAGTGAGAGAATGCTTGGCATTTAGCGTATGGGACGAAGGTACTCGTGCCGGATGCAATGCTAATAAATGATGCTGTAAACTGGAACATAATTATCGTTGTTTATCATAGCTGGCATTGCAGCAATCTTTTATGAGCGCGCCTCCACATGACCGGCACCATTGCACAGTGTCAGCGCCTCTGATAGTCTTTGGTCGTTCTTGACGATGTCGGGTTGGCTCACTCAGAGGTCCTTCACTTTAATTCTTGGTTTGTTTTTGTTTTTTGTCTTCACTGTGCTCTTTCCTTCATATTCGTAGTCCTACTTCATTTAGCTCTCTCGTGAAAACCACCCTGTGTAACGTAAGGAGAGACATATGACAGTATTGAGAAGAGCATTTTTATGTGTTGTGCGTCTGCCGGCACTTCACATGTCAGAGTAATTGCGAATGCTTGAGCGGGTATATATATATATATATAAATACAAAGAATCGAGTCAGGATTCGATCCGGGGACCTAGAGATTACCACGCCGCCACTCATACCACCAAGCAACAAACAGCTAAAAGCAACGCAAGCACGCAAGGTACTTGTGTTGCCCGCTGCATCAGTGCAAGGATATTAAGGCAGAGCCGTACGTGTATGAAGGAGCTCATCCGTCTACCCTGAACAATTAATAACCTGAAAGATCTCACAGTTTCTCGTCCCGTC
>LQNS02278078.1:5160493-5175533 GCA_001587735.2 Parhyale hawaiensis | reverse complement strand
CACGAAAATCATTGGTGATTTTATGACCCAGGTAAGAGAAGCTGTCTACATAAGTGAGATCGACACCATTAAGTCGAGTAACTTTATTGGAGGGCAGGTTACTTCTCCTAGGTTGAATGTACATACAAACAGATTTAACAGTATTATATTCAATACACAGTTTGCTGGCTTCGCTCTCGCAAATAGAGACCAATTTTTGCAGCCCACTAGAGTGGGAAGAAGCAAGGACCATTTCATCAGCATAACTGAGCGCATTTACTGCGTGACCATTAATGTGGCACCCCACTCTAGCTGCGTTCAGATGGATGTGGATGCTGTCAATGAAGATGTTAAAGAGAATTGGAGAGAGTACGCCCCCTTGTCGTATGCCATTAGTCATTGTGAACGCTGATGACATTGCCGCTCCCCATTTCACATAGCATTTCTGAGTTGGAAACCAGTATTTTAGCGTCTGAACAATATAAGGAGGTATTTATCTCTCAAGCATACACTTAAATAGAGAATAATGGTAAACTCGGTCAAACGCAGCCTTAACATCGAGAAAGCACATGTATACGGGAGATCCACTGTCAATGAAATGATTTATGACCTGTTTAAGTGTGAATATAGCCATTTCTGTTCCGTGTTCGGTTTTAAGCCAAGTTGATTCTCTGAAGTCATCATGCACGGTGCCATTCGTCTCTCAAGCACTAGTTCTACCATATTTGAGAGAGATGTTGCCACTGCGATAGGGCGATAGTTGCTCATGTCGGTCACACATTTTGCTTTGTTTTTTTTTTACAATTGGTGTTATTATGACGCTCATCAAGTTCTCTGGGAGGAATCCCAAAGTATTATGTTGCTCAACCCTGTAATCTATTGTAATCAGTGAACCAAGTTAACTATTACTGGGGCACAATGTATTTTCCTGCCCTGCGATTAGGAAGTTGGCAAACAGCACTGTAGGGACAGCGAGAGCAGGTTTCACCTAACTTCCGGCAAAAGGCCGTTATCAACTAGCTAGTCAAGCTTACAAGTTGTACCCCTGCACTCTCGCCTAGGCCTAAACGCCGTCCCCAAAAGCCTAGTTAATGTCGGTAAAGTTGCCTCAAAAGAGAGAAGACAGAGGACTAATGCTGATGGATAGTCTGTAGGCAGGCTCATAATAACAGACCGTGACAAAAGAGATCGAGCACAATCGCGAAGGAGGGCAGTATCTTGCTAGTCAGTCACCGATCTAACGTCAAATCCAATGAAATGGCTATTTGCTTTACTAGACCACTGACAGAACAGAAATCTACCCACCTACCCACTGCGATTCACTCAAGCCAGGCAGGGCCAACGAAAGGACTATTGCTGCTCCAATAACAATGGACACTCAAGTGTACCTATCCGCTCCTGGCAGGTTGTGCTCGCATAGTCTGTATTTAGAGACTATATGGTCAGTGGTATGCTGTTACCTATTAGAGAGGGTCACCCTTGCGAACACAACTACCAAGGCAAGGCACTCTTGGCGTTCAGGCAGCCAAATCGTAGCTTCTATACACTAGCGTAAGTACTCTGGCTCACCGACCACTTATTACTATCAAAGTTCAGGCCAAGGAAATCTGCAATTCCGCTCTTTGCACTAACTCACTTAGATATAATTACTGCTTACCATCTTGGGCTCGGATGAAGTTTCCCTACTCAATCTAATCTTGTTCTTAGTATTTGCTGGTCAGCGGCAACACCCCGGAAGCAGCAGCGCAAAAGTGAGCAGGGCGACAGTCGAAAACCAGTAATTCCCCCACAGCAACAACTTAATGTTATGGCAACACTGGCTTGTAGTAACTTCACTTCTACACTGTCACGTAAAGTCGTCACAGCTTTGACTCCAATTGCACTGCCCAGCTGTCCGGAGCTTTGCCGGCAAACAGACCAATAGTGAGGTGGAATGAAATATGTACAATGAAGGGAATATATTACAATGGGAAGAGATATTTACAATGCAGAAAACTACGGCAAACTATGTACAAGTACGGAGCTGCAAACCTACTGGCAACCTCTGCAGCTGGCCTGGAGTGTCTCCCTAGAGTTGGGCTAAGTTGTAAACAAAGGCCTCACGCCACAAACTTCCCAACTCCCAGGTTGATCCGCTCACCAACACCTCCAGGTCAGCAACAGTTAGCTTGCACTATTTACACTAACAGGAGCTAGTACCAACTAATCGAACAAACACAGTGAGGTACCTAGCTACACTGTTCTTACAATCCTGGCTCGGCAGCAGCTCCGGCACGCACCTCACACGATCACATCCATCACGAGAGTGAGCCGCTGCCGGCCTACCAGCCACGTCACCTTCACACTTATTCTTCACGGGAGAGATCAAGTAGTACGGGCAGTCGCTAGGGGTGACATGGCATAGGCGCCAAAAAGCGCCCCATGACACGACAAAAACGTACATTTCTAAATAAATTGTTACAGGAGCTATTTTTCTTCTTGCTCACCTTTTACCTTTAAGAAGTACTGAACCCTAGTCGAAGGAGTATAGTAATTTATCACTAAAACGTTGTTATTTCTTAAATTTGTACGCGGTCTTAAACTTTTGATCAAGAGTGTATATATCCGCTTGATATTTCCGCGCATAAACTGTATATGTGTGTGCGTGTCCGGACGGATACTTTTCAGTCAGACATTAACTTTCTTTTGAAACTGGATGGCTTTTGGTCCAATTTCAACTTGTGTGAGTATCTGTGTTTCTGAATTTGATTTTCGAAGTGATGGTACATTCCCTAAAGGTAAATGACAAAGTCAACTTGACCTCTCCCCCTACTGGGAAACCACACTCACTGGTTCGTGCTGCATACATAGACCAACTGTCTTCAGAGGCGTGTACGGATGCAGCCAACCACAGATCGTCATGAGCTAAGGTGACATCGACGGCAGGCTCTAATGCGGCGATCCGTGCCTCTCCCCCCCCGACCTTTCCCATTTCTGGGAGGGGTTGGTACCTCCACGGTAGTTGCGCAGATGACAAATGCTAAGTCTGCGTATAAAGTGTCGCAAGTGCTCGCTTGCCTGGGTTGGCATTAGAACCTGCAGCGTCCAATGTCGTAAGCTCAGCACTCTACTCTGCCGCTACCGCTGTTAGCCTAGCGGGCTTTGTGTACCTCAACACACCCTAGTTCTTCTTTCCCAACGTGCTGGTTTCATGGGCAGCGAGTGTAGTTTCTGCGATGTTTCTGAATTTTTTATTACCTTGTCCCCTATTGACACGTGGTGTAGTAGCTAGAAAGGCTTAAATTAAGTTACGAGTGTAGCGTAAATATTGCTAGCCGATCCGTTCGATATTCCTAAATTCTTGCAAAATCTTTGTTTATAAGTAGTCATCAATAATTAGCTTGTTCCATTTGAGTCCTATGAGGCCACAAGGCTTGATTTGTCGATCACTTCAGATATAAGTGCTGACTGTACCACTCTGAATCGTGCTGTAGGTGTTCGCAGGGATCCAAATAGGATTAAGGGGTTGTAACTGTTATTTTGCGGCACACGACTGAATTTCCGAACCTCTCAACATAAATCGATTAAGAGTTACTGCTTAAAACTCGATGCAACGTTGCGCCGCTAGCCCCCTGTCAGAGAACCGGAGAAGTTAAGCTTATTGGTCTTACGTTGCCGACCAATTGAAGATGCCTTAACTACTGCCAATATAACGCAATTTGGTTAGACACGGTTAATTCTCTCTACATTTTACTTTGAATGTTTCTAATGTCCGCTGCCACCTCTATGTATTTATTCAGCCTACCGACAGGTAAACGGTCCCCCTGCGCCACATTTCGTTCTGTGACTGCCCTAAAGCTCATCCTCAAGCCGCTAATAACCCCAGCTTGCTGAACTTTACTCTGTAGAGAAAGCGTTGTCGCCTGCTGAAAACTTTCATTCCGGTGTTACTAAAAACTGTTGCTTCAAAACACTCTGTTTTTAACAAGCGACTACCAAATCAATAAGTCCGTTTACTGGGATGCAAATAATACAAATAAGTTTCACTTACTTTTCCAATGGCAACATGGAGCTTACCGCGCCTTGTGCACTAAACTCATCTATACTATTCTGACCGGTGCATAATTGGCATGATAATATTCTAGTTACGGAGTTTTTTTCTAGTCACTGGTAATTAGTAGCATGTACTGCGCAGAAAATATTTACCCTGTTCCTATTAAGTATGCCGGAATGTTCGCAGGCTGATATATATACACCACGCAGTGTGCGAAAATATAATAGTTGAGGTCTATAATTCGAAGTAGTCGTTTATAGTCCAGATAATTCTCATGACAATATTACAGTGCTATCCCTCAAATGGAGGAAAAGATGCCTCATGAAAAATAGGCTTGCATTAGACAGTTTCGAACAATCTACCAGCGTCTGAAACCAGAGCAAGTATAATTTCTAATATCAGTCCGTCGGCTTATTTACAAAGTAACATTGCATTGCTTACCCCTAATCATATAGTGTTTTACTTTCAAAACAGTTCCAGATTTTTAGTTTGTACCAGAGAACATAAAGAAAATTTACATACCTAGGACTGGGCCAATTTTTAGAATCTCAATAGCATATATCTGTATCGGCATTGATGAACTATTTTCTCTATTATTCAGTTACAAACACTAATTTGTTCTACTCCCATTAGGAATATCTTGTCATCTAGAAGAAATGGCGACGTGCAAGATTGCACGAGAAGCGAGGCCTAGCTTAATTGTACCGTATAAATGGTACAAACTTAACAAATTTAGGTTAAGTTGGTTCTGACTTTTATGCGCATTCTACAGCACAATCCTGGCAGGGTTGAAATGTACTTCTTCCTCATGAGTTTCCCTGATGAATTACTCAGTTATTGAAGGATTTGTAATAAATGGGCATTACTGAATTTCTAATTCTCTTTGCCAGTATCTCTTTCTGTCAGTTTTTTATAACTTTAAAATGCACAGAAAGAGAACATTGCTAAACACTCGACTGCATAACACCAACAAACATATTTGAACAAAGTCTAGTAATTGACCGCGCTAGGAGAATTGTGTTTTCCCGATATGCTTATTTTCTTTAGAAAAAAGTTGCATTCTCACCAGCGTAAAGCCTTTCTATGAGAGACACAGCAGAGAGCGCGTCTAAAATATGTTCAGCAAATGACCGTGTTTGAAGTAACTCCTACTCCTCCAAGCGCCTCGTGATTTGTTATACGCCACTCAGATGCGAGTTTGTATGCAAATTTTAGAATTGCATTAAAGGATAAAAAGTGAAAATGCTGTGGGCGGCAACGGCAGAATGTATTTTGGTCTCTTGTTTAAAATGCAATGCGTTTTTTTTTATTTTACCTGATGCCGGCCTATGTCAATTATCTGCAACATCTATTAAGCGGGGCCGTGGCCTTTAATGCCGATACACGCTAGTTTTCTCTGACATTTACGCAAAGATGAAGGCAATAATCACGTGGACGACCCATGGACTCTGTACAACAATGTGCTGACACATCCCCTGCATCTTAATGTAACCATTGTACTGCAGATTGTACTTCTGGACGAGTAATTATAGTATAAAACGCGTTTGCAAGGAGTGTATGCTGCTGCATGCAGCTTTAGTCGTAATTTCACTGGGCCAAAAAATTATAAAGGGGCTATATAACAGCATACACGCTTCCACCTTACTTGAAGAGTAGATAGTAACACAATTTGTTTGATGTTGCATGATTATGATGTCAGTGCTCTGTATAACTGTGTGAGGGTTCGGTAGCTCTAACGAAGTTGTTAGGATAAGTAATAGTTTATTTTATTTCCATTTATTATTGGTTCCTTCATAATCCCTTCTTCTTTATTAAGAGCGAATATTTTAAGCATGAATGTGATTGTCAGACGACCGAGTTGATTTATAATGTTGAAGAATGATAGCAGTGCAGACGTATTTTCTCGTCATAAACAGTGACTTCATTTCAGTAACAGACGAGGATTGACAGTGCGAGACACTTTAGGAAACTGTTATATACTGTATTCTATTTTTTTCTATTACATTTTATTACAGGTATGCTAGTTGTGAATGTTGGAAGTCTTCCGTGAGAAACATACCTGCTGAGTGGTGCCATTGCACTAGGCTATTTATATACGCCCATGGTCGTCAAAAATCTTAGCGTTTTACTGTACTAATGAGGGTTGTGTGCAGTTTGCTAAAGCAGCGCCAGATACATGCGTACACAACTACCATTCACTAACATCATTTTTAGAGTTTCTATTACTTGGTGCACCCGACATGTTTCTTATTGTTTTTTACCTTGTCGCAATAATCATTTATTGCTTATGAATTTAAGTTCATATTGGGGATTTTTTTTCTATTGCTCCATTTGAAAGTAAGTTGGTGGCCCAACACTCGCTGTAATCAAGCTGCTGTGCCGTGCGCGAGTGCGCTATTTCAAAACTCTCGTCGCCATCAGTTACGCACGGCCAGGGCCCCTAGCGCCAAGAAATGCAAACTTGAACATTATTGAATATTTAAGCAATGTTGTCGACAGGCGATGGAGTTGTACCAAGAATACGGGAATTACAGGGTCTCACTGCATATCATTGTGGGTGCATAACGAGGAATTTTGCCATTTCAAGAACGTTAATCCGTTGTATAGTTTCGAAAAACCTATTCGCTGGCTCGTGTATTGGAAGAGAAGGCCCGAATTAAGCAAGCATTTGGAGCGGTCGGCACCGCTGTTGGATGGGGTCGTGGCACGCGACAGGCACGGCCGCGATCTGCAAAGTGGGCCGAGCTGACCTGCAGAAGGAATTTTAGTATGGGTCGAATCGGTATAAAGTTTCCGTCTATATCTTATTAAGGAGACCCTCTATAGAGCTCCTACATTACAGGACTGTGGTCAAAGCTGCAATTAATAAAATAGCTAGAGACTATGAGACCAATGTAAGCTATATTGTAGGTGCAGCTTAAAATGATCACTCACCTAAGCTCTGTGTGCCTTGTACATTCATCATAACAATGTAAACGGTGCATAAATTGTGCTGGTTTGTTATATTGTCCGTACATGTTCAGAAGGTTTAGTACATTTAAAAACTGCCCTGTATATGTGTCACGTATTTTGCCTGCGTCTAGTCACAGCCTCATAAAATCTCGCTGTCTCTTGTGGGCAAAGAAACAGGCATATACACTCATTGATTCTTCTTAAACCCTACCTTGCCTCCTGAAAAATGAGTGCCAAATAATCTCATATATGCATGTCTGCATTAAAATGAAAGTTAAGACCAGGAAGAAAGTCTGAAAAGAACTGATGATGAGCTGATAGCAACATATTTCTCTATTAACCGTAGGGAATGAAGCAAAGAACGTATGCAATGCGACCTTGAAGGAAGTTCTCTATCACACAAAAAAGGCAGGGCTTGGAATTTGCCTTAATTTAGCTCGTCGAGTAAAAACAGTAATATAGGATGATGTATATGTGTTCTTATGGATCCTTCTCACGACTAGTCCAGGGTGAGCTTCCCAAATTAATTTCTCGTCTAGCATCTTACCACAATATATTTACAGGCATTGCATGTCTTACTGCATGAGTGTAACTTTTAATTTATTTGATTGGAAGTAATCGTTTTCGAAGCATATATATTTATTGTAGTATATTATCTTGAATATCTTGACACTTTGACCGCAATTCCAGGACTAGTTAATAGTCTTCTTATGGCATTGAGTACCGTATAATGGCATACATGCTGTACGTATCGCAGTCAAGAAGTTAAAGTAAATGGTCTCTGCTACAGGAGGTGCGATGACGCGTACAACAAAGTCGAGGCAATTTGAATTTGACTTTAATAAAGCTCAGCATATAACTTGCTTTAGCTCACGCTAGCAGTTAAGATTCAACTTTCCAGGGTGGATCACGGTTTCCCAGACAATAAAGCTACGTTGCTCCCTCTACATTTGGTGAGTAGAAATTCTGATGGAACTTGCATAAAGCTGCTGTATAGATGCTCAACGTCCGTTGTATGCTAAGAACTTATCTGTTTGTTCTGCTGCAATAAGAAAAAAATGTGCATTGCCCTTAATATGCATCGTCTGAACTATTATTCTGCCTCAAATAAGAGACATCTGAGAGGTCATAGGATGGGCAATAAGGTAATGTTAGTTGGGTTTACCCAATCTTTATAATATGGAATCGTGCTGGAGGGAAAATCTGGGTTACCTTACCCCTAGGTCGTTGGGACGTCTTTCTTTCCTGCCCACTTTGCTCCTTTATTCTTTTATATACTATTACTGACAGTTTTTGTCCCGATCATTTTCTTATCAGCGATCTGTTGTTCGTACTGTCAGCGCTCCGCGCATGGGTTCGTCCCCTATGGCGCACGTGTCCCTGCCATAGGCCGCTCGTAAAAAGCACGGGTCATGCCAATAAGGAGCTTATACTGTAGTTATTACTACTCACCTACCTTAGCCTTAGCCAGAGCTTCAGAACATCTCTCTTTTGTTCCCACTCTATCGGTTCCCTATATATATATTACTGCTTCTGCTGCAGTATTTGTTGTATTCTTTATTTCCTTACTGTTCGTTTGCTTTCTGTACCCATGTTCCGTGGTAACGTTCCTCGTTATTCGTGACTACCTATATATACATGTCCCTCATTCCTATTCTCTTGAAATGCTGTACTGTGCGTAGCTGGACTCTGACTAACGTTTTAAACTTAAATAAATGAGAGATGACACTCCACTGTTTCGAGTAGGCGAGCAGAATGCTTCTCTAACGCAACATTACAATGAGCTTTGCATGCTCTTGAAAATAGTTTCTTCAGCGAGAAACCGGCAGATACATGCGTGTAATTCCTTGCGAACGATGGTGTGCCACTGTAGGGTTAAATTTCCTAACATATTGATGACTTGACAGTTCAAGACCGGCATTTGGACATTCAGTCGCATTGATTCAAGCTAATTATGTATGCGCCTCTAGATTACAATACTGATGAGAAGCCAATGCAGTTCTTGACACCGAAATGACAAAAAGAAAAGTAAGGACTACCTAGCCCTGTACTCCAGCAACCTCTTCATGTCCTAGTCTCACAGTTGAGCATAAAAGGCAGTAGTGTGATCCTGTGCAATGAAAACACTATAGCAAAGACCAACGTGTACAAGCTGTATATTGTCATATATTGGTGATACATACGTTCGAGTGACCAAACTTTGGGTGTTACTTGTATAACGGAAACTCATATGGAGTTGCTAAGCAAATTCTTGTAAATTACCTTCCACTGTCGAATATTCTAACCCCCACTATTTTTCTCATTTCCTGTGTTTGCTAGGTGTTTTCAGTCTCTTTTGATTCACAGCAAAAGAAAGAAAATAAGTGAATGCCAGCAGCTTCAACTGAATTACGAAAAAACTCTGTGTAGCCATAGCTGGATGTCAGGGACAAATCTTACAGTTTTGGTTAGCTCAACAAAATTTGTTAGCGCGGTTTGCTAGAACGAAATATTCGTCGGTATTGGAAAATTGCCTAACTTTATGGAGCGTATGGGGATTATCGTCTGCAATCATGTATTACCTACCTCCGCCAAGAAGGTTAGGTTTTTGTCAACATTTGTCCCCCTGCTTACTAGTAGCTTGTCTATTTGTCAGCAACATATTTCAAAAGGTTATGAGAGGATCTTCTCATAAAATATACATCAGCTGTTAGGAACTGCACGAGGAACACATTATCAACTTTTGGTGATGACCAAAAAGGTGTTCAGGTTGTTCAGGACCAATTTGAAGAAGCATTGCTCTGCTTGGCGGTGTGCACTTTCAGAGGGCTTCTGTAATTTGTAGGTGTGTCAGTTTCGTGCGCCCGTCAAGCAAAAAGGTGTAGGAGTAAAGCATAAATGAAAGCTTCTTTTTGAACCCAGCTAGTGAAACTTGAACTTCAGCAATTGAAATTTCGGGACTGAAACGTGAAAAATTTCATTGCCAGGGCTAGACTCTTTTTGTGTAGCGCGGCAGTATTTTTTGTTCAGGGTTTAACTGCACCGATTCTACAAAATTGGCCACAGTTATGATAGAATATTGGCCGTAGGCGTCAACTATGAACGGGTGCTGCTGCAAATTATTTGATTTCAAATTTCACACCCGGGGTGCACCAGTAATGCTAATATTTATAATAGTCACATTATATGAGAGAATTTTGTAGACTATGTTGGACCGTGGAGTTTTCAAGACACAAGTAGGTTAAAAGTAGCGTAGCTTCGCATTGGTAATAATATTCCCTGCAGCGAGCATGAAACAATAATTATCAATGTTATCTAAACATAAATTTACACGTAACTCCCGACTTTTACGTGTCTCGACTTTTACGATTCTCTACTTTTTACGAACGTAATTTGTGGAACTACCTCAAATGCTACGAAATGTGTTCCCTACTCTCGAATATTACGATTTCTCCTCCCGCCCAATATTCTTAACGTTTTCGATGATGAAATGCATTATTTAGTATTGTTTATTGTATAACACTATCTTCTTGAGTAATTATTAACCATGATATCGATTGCTTTTATATATCTTTGCTTTATGCTGTCGTAGAAGAAGGAAAAAGTTCTTCCGGCTAACTTAACATAGTCCATGCTTAAAATGCAATTTTCTTTGTATATAAATGTAAACTTATCTCGACTCTTACGAGATACGAACGTATCTCGAGTACGTATTACGATTTCATCTGGTCCGGATCTCTCGTAAAATCGAGTTACATGTATAATAATTATACTCCTAGTTCTGACGCCTGCGAGGTTGTTTAATTACACAGCAGTTGAATAATTTTATTCATATAAATCGTAGGACATTGTCCAGCAAGACTTTTTACCTGCCATTTATTTATATTCCTTTTTCTAATATACGTCTAAAACTAATAGCACAAACGTATTATGCTCTGAGACCTGAATGCTTGCACTTTCCATATTATTATTATTAAATAATTTCTACTGCGCAAGATTATTTTAACCCGCCGCATTCACTTCCTGAATATGCAATGTTCATATTTTGTTCTGTCACTAAGAGCTGCAGTACTCGTTAAAAAACTTGTTGCATGGGCTCTCTCGCAGCATCCTTACGATTTCAAGGCTGTCGTGCTAATGAACCCTGCCTCTACATAAGGTATCTGATGGTCATTTCAGCGTAACCACTGTAATTTTGAACTTAAGTTGTATAACATTTCACGTCCGAGTCTCAGTGCGTTGGAGAAGATGAGGTAAAACAGGTAATGTCACCGCTTGCCGGATGTCAGGTTCACTATTGTGCCTGGCTGTTGCGGTTATTACATATCATTCAAATTAGCCAGCAGTGATTACAGCTATAGGAACTTTTCAGTTAATGTCCACTCTTAAAAGAAAATGAGTGTTGACTTACTGTAGTTGTTACGGATTCGTACATACTTTATTAATTATCATGGTGAAAGAGTTATGCATAGAGACGGATCCCGTGTTTCAAGTAGCCTTTGTTATACATTAAAATTTAAAATATCTTTTCCACTGAGATTCTCACTGTCTCTTCTTTTATTTCCTCTCTTCGTTTTCCATGCACTTGCTCCTCTCCTGCGAGGCGAGCTTCATTCAATTTTCTTTACTTAAATGGGTCTGCCCACAAACAACTTTCGTCGCCGCTACGAGCCTCTCGACGACGGAATTGCTGCTATCGACGATGCGGTGTCGGTCACAGCGCCGATTTCGTTCTTTCTAGCAACAACGCTCCTTGCCCGATTTTAGTTGCCGCTACTACCAACAACAATACGGCATGGCAATTGAATATGTTTCTTTATCGAGAATTATATTCAAATTACTTACCGTTACATTGATTTTCCGTACTTGGCAACTATTTTACGCATTATTTAGTGATAGCAAATGAGTTTTTATTCAGGTATTTCACCGTATTGTGTGCTGACAGTTAAGTTTTAGACGTTGCCTGTGTTCGGCTATCAAGCTGTGCTGCTGCAAGGCCTGGGAAGTGCCTCTTCGAAATTTGAAATAGACATATTTCCCATTACCTTTTAATGGATGCTCAATATCCATTTTAGGAGTTATATGTCTGCAGCAAGTATGATATGGTACAGTAATTTTCTTTCATTGCTCCACGGAAATGAGGTTTGAGGAGAGCCTTCTCCCTGAATAATTCTCAAATATTGATATAGGCAGGCTAACTAGAGCCTACCCCTGCTTGAGTATTTCTTGTGTGACGATGCTTCTATATTGGTTGAAATGATTATGTGCAGGAATAAGATATAAACCACGGTGCACAGCAGCCTAATATCGTAGGCTAGACCTACCTAATTAATTTTTATTCCACATGTAACTGGAAATTTCTGCTTCAACTTAAAAATTAGAATAAGTTACGAGGAAAAGATACTAACTCAGGGCTTTGTGGAGCTAAAAAATATGTCTGAAAAAAAACGCCTTTCTGTACGTTTATAGGAGGTAGGCAGCTGTAGTCTAGATAGCCATATTTGTGGTTATCAATAATTAACTAGGCTACCTATCAAATGCATAGGCTAGGCTTACCTTTACCATGAACTTAAAAAAAAATCGGCGATTGTTTACGTTGTCCAGAATGCGCTACGAACAGCGTGCGCCGAAACTGTGTGGGAAGCGAAAAGTTGCTTGGCGTTGTCTCTGACGACAACATCTGTTGGCGCTGGGACTGACGAAAGTTGTTAGTGGGCAGCCGGCTCAAAACACTGCATCTGTACCAGGAAGGCCTACGCTGAAGTGCATTGTAATCTAATCCCAACATTCCTTTACCTCGATATATTATTACTTTTCTAAAGCATTCATTTACTACCTCCGCCACAGAGGTTTTGTTTTTGTTGAGTTTTTGTTTTTCTGATGGTCTTTCTCTGTGTCTGTTTGGCTGTCGCCAAGAAAATTCAGAAATTTTTGAAATGATTTTTACGAAACTTGCAGGGATTGTTACTCATGAGCATCCACCCATAACTTATTGAGTTAGATTACCAATAAGAAGAAGACAAATAAACGGTTGAACGGATCTTCCGCATAGTAACATGCCTAAATATCTCTATAAATTTCGAAAATATCAATCCATAACTCTTTGAGTTACCCTAGTGACAGACATACAAATAGATAGACAAAGAGAGAAACAAACGGGCAAACTCAACGAAAGCATGACATCCATGGCGGTGGTAATAACTGGTTAGTCCGTTTGTGTGCTGGACTAATATTTGTCAAACTGTTCGTCAGTAACATACCTCAAGAAGTTATGGACGGATATCTCTAAAATTTGCAGGAATTATTGAAAATATAGCCAGGTACATGCGATCAAATTTTGGTCATGAACGGTTTGTTCGTGCGCTTGTTCTACTAATGTTTGTGAAACTGTTTGTCAGACCATAACGCAAAAAGTTACGGGCGGATCTTTAACAAAATTAGAAAACCTGCCATTGCCGTCAAACAGCACAAATGACTTATTTTTGGTAATGATGAAGAGAAAATCCTAGTTTTCAAGATCATTTCCAATTTTTCGTTCAATTGTTTAGCATGGCGGAGGTATGCGCTGCCAGACTGCTCTACAGTAGTTACCTCCGCCAAGGAGGTTATGTTTTAGTCGTGTTTGTCTGTCTGTTTGTCTTCCTGTTTGTCTGTCACCAAGATAACTCAAAAGCAATCAATGGATCTTTCAGAAACTTCAAGAAATTTAGAGAGGTTATAAGCTTGTTAATAGTAACAGATGATTAACTTTTGGTGAAAATCCGTTCATCTGTTTGTTTGCCTGCCTATTTTTTCTTAGTGCCATAACTCAAAAAGTTATTGACGGATTTTCATGAAATTTACATCATGAGTTGTTAGGTATATTACGAAGAGTAAATGACTCCAGTTTTGTGATGATCTGTTATCTTGTTTGCTCTTTTGCTCTTTGTCGCTGTGTTTGATTTTCTGCTTGTTAGCACAATGACTCAAAAATTATAGCTGGATGTTAATGCAATTGAGAGGAATTGTTAGTATGTTGAAAGACATGCATGATTAAATTTTAGTGATGATCGGTTGGTCCATTTGTGAGTTTGACATATGTTTGTCATAATGTTTGTTAGCAGCAGAACTCAAAAAGATATGAACGGATCTTCAAGTAAATTGCAGACACTGTTAATACCACCAAACAGCAAAAATTATTAAATTTTGGTGTTGATACAAAGGAAATAATGGTTTCAGAACCATTATTTTTCGTTACCGTTGCCTACCTTGGCGGAGGTATCCGCTCTCAGCCCGCTCTAGTTAACATATGTATCGGTTGTTCAACGCCTGATGAAAACAGATGTGAGAAAATGAAGAAAAGTTTGAGATTGTGACGCGGTTGTCACGCTTTGTTGAAAACTGATTGGCAAATATTAAACCAGTTGCAGATGACAGCATCAGCAAGGAAGACTCGGAATTAAATGCTTCTCTTGCATTGGCAATTTTAAATTCCAAGCCACCGAGACGACTGCACTATCCCATAGTACTTTCATGGATCCTTATATGTACTTTCTTCCCCCATCAAAACTTATTATTCTGATTTGCGATGCACGTAATGTGTAACTGATCAACGAGGCAAAGCCTAATATAAATGAGTATTTTCTTCATAGTACAATAGACCTAGGTAGATGAGAGAAGAAAATTGTTCTCTTTGTAGTCATTTTTTTAATGAAACTTTTCCTTTAATAAAATACTTTTTCGTTAGCTAAAAAAATAGAAATAATGTCACTCCGTATCAGTGATACGCAGATGCACTTCATGTTTTTAGTGATGGTTAACTCCATGACACTAAATAATATTATTATTTGACTACAAGTCACTGCACGAAGGAATGTTTGTGCTACTGCCCAGTCGGAAATTATGGTTGTGATTATAGTAGAATATAGTAGTGTACGAGAGATTAAAGTCGATTATGGCTGATGAAACAATATGGTAGATATGTCGACCATAACATAACGTTGATGTTAGTATATTTAGGTCGATATTGGTGGAGGCAATATTGGTTGTTTATGGTTTGTCAAGAAACGAAGGTCTATGGTCGTACATGGATGTTTGACGACTATATATGGTAGATGG
>LQNS02278078.1:5114256-5146255 GCA_001587735.2 Parhyale hawaiensis | reverse complement strand
GCTGACAGTTAAGTTTTAGACGTTGCCTGTGTTCGGCTATCAAGCTGTGCTGCTGCAAGGCCTGGGAAGTGCCTCTTCGAAATTTGAAATAGACATATTTCCCATTACCTTTTAATGGATGCTCAATATCCATTTTAGGAGTTATGTGTCTGCAGCAAGTATGATATGGTGCAGTAATTTTCTTTCATTGCTCCATGGAAATGATGTTTGAGGTGAGCCTCCTCCCTCAATAATTCTCAAATATTGATATAGGTAGGCTAACTAGAGCCTACCCCTGCTTAAGTATTTCTTGTGTGATGATGCTTCTGTAGTGGTTCAAATGATTATGTGCAGGAATAAGCTATAAACCACGGTGCACAGCAGCCTAATATAATAGACTAGGCCTACCTAATTAATTTTTACTCCACATGTGACTGGAAATTTCTGCTTTAACTTAACAATTAGAATAAGTTACCAGGAAAATATACTATCTCAGGGCTTTGTGGAGCTAAAAAATGTCTGAAAAAAATTAAACGCCTTTCTGTACGTTTATAGGAGGTAGGCAGCTGTAGTCTAGATAGCCATATATGTGGTTATCATTAATTAACTAGGCTAGCTATCAAATGCATAGGCTTGGCTTACCTCTACCATGAACTTAAAAAAAAATCGGCGATTGTTTACGTTGTCTAGAAGGCGCTACGAACAGCGTGCGCCGAAACTGTGTGGGAAGCGAAGAGTTGGTTGCCGTTGTCTCTGACGACAACACCTGTTGGCGCTGGGACTGTCGAAAGTTGTTAGTGGGCAGCCGGCTCAAAACGCTGCATCTGTAGCCAAGAAGGCCTACGCTGAAGTGCATTGTAATCTAATCCCAATATTCCTTTACCTCGATATATTATTACATTTCTAAAACATTCATTTACTACCTCCGCCACAGAGGTTTTGATTTTGTTGCGCTTTTGTTTGTCTGATGGTCTTTATCTGTGTCTGTTTGGCTGTCGCCAAGAAAATTCAAAATTTTTTTAAATGATTTTTACGAAACTTGCAGGGATTGTTAGTCATGAACATCCACCCATAACTTCTTGAATTAGATTACCAATAAGAAGACAAGCAAATGGTTGAACGGATCTTCCCCATGGTAACATGCCTAAATATCTCTATAAATTTCGAAAATATCCATCCATAATTTTTTAGTTACCCTGGTGACAGACATACAAATAGATAGACAGACAAAGAGACAGTCAAACAGGCAAACTCGACGAAAGCATGACCTCTTTTGCGGAGGTAATGATTGGTTAGTCCGTTTGTGTGCTGCAGTAATATTTGTCAAACTGTTCGTCAGTAACATACTTTTTCCGTTATGGCCGGACAAACATTTTCACAAACATTAGTAAAACACCCAAACGAACAAACTGTTTTTGACCAAAAGTTGATCGTATGTACCTGTTAATATTTTTAATAATTACGGACGGATGTTTCTAAAATTTGCAGGAATTATTAAAAATATTAACAGGTACATACGATCAAATTTTGGTCAAAAACAGTTTGTTCGTTTGGGTGTTTTACTAATGTTTGTGAAAATGTTTGTCCGGCCATAACGGAAAAAGTTACAGACGGATCTTTAACAAAATTTGAAAACCTGTCATTGCTGTCAAACAGCACAAATAATTTTTTTTTTTTGGTTATGATAAAGAGAAAATCCTAGTTCTCAAGACCATTTCAAATTTTTCGTTAAAATTTTTTAGCATGGCAGAGGTATGTGCTGCCAGACTGCTCTACAGTAGCTACCTCCGCCAAGGGGGTTATGTTTTAGTCGTGTTTGTCTGTCTCTTTGTTTGTCTGCTTCTTTGTCTGTAACCAAGATAACTCAAAAATCTATCAATGGATCTTTAAGAAACCTTAAAAAATTTATAGGGATTATAGGCTTGTTAATAGTCACATGATTAACTTTTAGAGAAAATCCGTTCATCTCTTTTTTTGCCTGCCTTTTTTTTAGTGCCATAACTCAAAAAGCTATCGAGGGATTTTCATGAAATTGACATCATGAGTTGTTAGGTATGTTACGAAGAGTAAATGACCCCATTTTTGTGATGATCTGTTATCTTGTTCGTTCGTTTGTCGCTGTGTTGGATTTTATGCACGTTAGCACAAAGACATAAATTATTGATGGATCTTAATGAAGTTGACAGAAATTGTTAGTAACGTTGAAAGACATGCATGATTAAATTTTAGTGATGATCGGTTGGTCCTTTTGTGTGTTTGACATATGTTTGTCATGATGTTTGTTAGCAGCAGAACTCAAAAAGTTATGAACGGATCTTCAAGTAAATTACAGAAGCTGTTAATACTATGAAAAAACACAAATTATTAAAATTTGTTTGTTTATACAGAGGAAATAATGATATCAGAACCATTGTTTTTCGTTGCCGTTGCCTTACTTGGCGGAGGTATCCGCTCTCAGCGTGCTCTAGTTAACATATGTATCGGTTGTTCAACGCTCTGATGAAAACAGATGTGAGAAAATGAAGAAAAGTTGGAGATTGTGACGCAGTTGTCACGCTTTGTTGAAAACTGATTGGCAGTTGCAGATGACAGCTTCAGCAAGGAAGACTCGGAATTGAATGCTTCTCTTGCATTGGCAATTTTAAATTCCAAGCCACCGAGACGACTTCACTATCCCATAGTACTTTCATGGATCCTAATATGTAGTTTCTTCCCCCATCTAAACTTATTGTTCCGATTTGCGATGCACGTAGTGTGTAACTGATCAACGAGGCAAAGCCTAATATAAATGAGCATTTTCTTCAGAGTACAATAGAGCTAGGAAGATGAGTGAAGAAAATGGCTTTCATTGTAGTCATTTTTTTTAATAAAACTTTTCCTTTAATAAAATACTTTTTCGTTAGATAGAAAAAAATAGAAACAATGTCACTCCGTATCAGTGATCCGCAGATGCGCTTCATATTTTTAGTGATGTTTAATTCCATGACACTAAATAATATTATTATTCGACTACAAGTCACTGCACGAAGGAATGATTGTGCTACTGACAAGAGTTTACACTAAGAGCACCCACCTGTTTTTTATAGTTAAAATTAGCAGTTGTAGTGCATCCTTCATCGCCTAATTAGTGAAAGTAGTTAAGTAACTATGATTAATAAAAACTTACATATTACTCCAACTTTTTTACCACTTTTGACGTTGGGATACGCTAGTGATTGTGTAACATACTGACACTGCCAACTTTGCCAATCTGAAGGGGTGAGCCGCGCAGCTAATCCTCCATCGGCAGAACAGCGTACGCAGGCTTCTTTCCCCGTTCTTTGAACAGTTACGTAGAGTTAACAATTATTTTACGCGGTCAAGTATCACTTAATAAATCAATCTTTCAAATTTGCCATACACAACTAGAATTGTTATTGAATGCAGACTGCATTTCCCTTCAGGCCAAGCTTTTGTATCAGCGGAGAGTTGCGGAAATGAGTTCTCTTTGGCTACCACAGCATGATTAGCAAAGCAAAGATTCGGCTGAAGAAAGAACAAGCAACATTGATAATCAGCAACGGGAACATCAGCTCGATAACTAAATCTAATTGGCACTGATTGCAGTTGGCAATAAATTTGCAGTCAAAGAAGCAGATAGCTTTACGGTATCTGCGATTGGAAAGACTCACGAAGAAGAGGCAAGTCCAAGTTTCTTGCCTACTCGAGAAGTAATTGCTCCATCTTCTTATCTTGCACGTTGAGATACGCCGCCCCTTGTAAATCGCCCGTGTATTCTCCACGCAGTTTCTGATACCTAGGACATCGTGGAGCATGAACATTTTCTAATTATCTTGGCACCAAATTTGTCTGTTATTGACATGCCGTTCTTTTCATTAATTAGTCACATTGCTTATTTTTTCTACTGCTCAATTTCTTGTTGTTAAAAATAAGCATATGATGCAGTGCAGAATAGAGGTCAGAGTCTTAACACTCAGTTGGTCTGAATTGAAATACTACTCTGCTGCCTATACTTTACCGTTCAGTTGCATTTATGGCCTGCCAAAACAACTGATCTTTATCTGAATGTGTTGCAAGGCCCAAAATGAATTAAATTCCGAGGTAGTTTTCGGCATGACGGCACTACAGTGCGGAAGTGGAATAGCCTACCCTCACGTCGCTTACTTTTGAAATAGAATGATCGAGCTGGTAAGTTCATGCATCCTTCAGAACAGAAGCATGCAGTACCCCAGGCGGCAACACAGATTGAGCGCTAACACACATACTCATTTCAGTGGAGTAGGACCAAGAGTTTCAGCTCTGATATACAGGGCTATTACAAGACCTCTGTCATGATTCGACACAAAATACAGGAGTAGAAAAGACAATTATTTCATAAGCTTTCTCCAAGTAAAAGATTTGGCATAATATAAGGTTCGTCGCCTAAAGTGGATTCTTTTGTGAAATCACCAAATGTTTGCTTACTTTTAGTCACTACGGTCGGTAGGATTTCTGTGCGTGTTTTGTTGCTGTGCTGGCGAGTCTTTACTTCTCTCCTTACATTTGTATTCTGTAATACTACAACATACAAGGTAGGTTCATGGACTCGTTTGAATGTAAGTTTTTAAATACAGCTTTATTTTGGATGATCATGAGTATTTCACATAATTGCTCAACTCAAGCTATGCGTTGGTAGAAGTTTTGCCTAATAACGCGCATCCCATATTGTGAACTACGAAGGCTTGATTCCTCGCAAGCCAAATTGTCATATAAAAGGCTTAGGACACGGTATAAATCTCGGATATAAGTTCTCAAATTCAAAAATAATGACAGTGGAAGAGAGTGCAGTCTCTGTTTACAGTCTCTGTGCCACGCCTATACTGTCTCGAAGCGTTGGCGGGGCCTTACATTACCCGCACGCTATATTCTCTGCAATAACTCTAAGAAAATACCACATTCAAAGAGGCTGACCTGACACTGCCTAGCGTGCGAGCTGTTGTCATTGGAGTCGTTAAGAGCACGAGAAGCGTATGAACATGCAGTGCATCAAGTGTTTTGCATAATACACAGCAAGGCGTGTCAGCAAAGCCCTTACGAAAGCTGTCTCAGTAATGTTTGTTCTGTCCAAGCGGTCGATCGGCTATGGCCAAACTTGATTCGTGTTGTTAAATGCTTCGCCTGTCCGACTGGGGCTCTCAGAAACAAGATCCTGGCAGTGAGTAGGCTGCACAGGCAATAAACCGAGGTCTTCTTATAGCAACAGTTGCCCCTAGAACAAACAAGAGCAGATCTATGAGGTGCTNGTGTTGTTAAATGCTTCGCCTGTCCGACTGGGGCTCTCAGAAACAAGATCCTGGCAGTGAGTAGGCTGCACAGGCAATAAACCGAGGTCTTCTTATAGCAACAGTTGCCCCTAGAACAAACAAGAGCAGATCTATGAGGTGCTTAGATGCGTGCAGGTCGCTGGAAAAGAAAGGAGTGTGTACGGAGCGAGGACTTTGAGAATACGCCTGTTTGAAAACTAGAGCATTTTGGGAGAGCAACGACCATGGTTTCTATTGCAATATTTTAAAAATATATTTTTTTCTGAAATGACAACGTTTTATATGAAACAGTAGTTTAATACTATAATTGACGCAATTTCTTCCTTATGTAAAATTGAAATGTTTAGGAAAGGTATCTCTCTAAATAACACACTTGTTAGCTTAGTGGGATTCGATGTCTTCAACTACCCGTCATCAAATATCGCTAAAACAAAATCAACCCTTGCAAAGAGAACAGAGTGAGCTCCCGCTCATGTCGTTTTGCAGCTCAGCGAACACTAATAAAATAAAGCGTGTGATAGTCGTACCTTATCTTGCAGTTGTCTCTGCACCACAACAGATTGTAATCTTCGTTGGATACGTACATATAGTGAAAGCAACTAAGTAGATAGTAACGCAACTATAATTCAAGAAAAGCTCTATTTAGAAAGTTTGTAGTAATGGTGTCATTTATTCAAAATTAGGCACCAAGAAATTGAGTCTGTAATTAGAGCATCTTTTTTTTTGGGAGGGGGGGATGGCACGAAGAAGAAGCTCCAAATTCAGGACCAATATTTACCTACTGCGATAAACGTGAATCTTGGTTACAATATATTCATTTCCAAACTATAGCACTCTGAGAGCGCATACCTCCGCCAAGTAAGGCAGGGGTAATGTAAAATTCAAATTGGTTCTGAAACTATTATTTCCCTTGTATCAACACCACACAGTCTAACCATTTGTGACTTTTGACGGTAAGAACAGTCTCTCTGTTGTTGAAGATCCTTTCATTACTTTTCGAGTTATGCTGCTCACAATTATTCTGACAAACATTTGTCAAACACAAAAATAGGCCAACCAGTCATCACCAAAATTTGATCATTTATGTCTTTTAACGTTGCTAGTAATTCCTGGAAATTTCATAGAGATCCGTTCATAACGTTCCGAGTTATTTTGCTAGCAAGTATGAAATCAAACACAGAGGCAAACAAACAATTAGAGGGATCATCACAAAAATTTGATCATTCACTCTTCGTAATATACCTAACAACTCGTGCAAATTTCATGACGATCCGTCGATTACTTTTTGAGTCATCGCATTGGGGGAAAAAGGCAGACAAACAAATGGGTAAAAGGACCTTCAAAAGTTACTTATCTGCTGCTCCTAACATACCTAACAATCCTTGCAAATTTCGTAAAGATCCGTCCATAACATTTTGAGTTATCTTGATCTGGGTGACGGACAGATAGTCAAACCAATAGACAGGCAGACGAATAAACAAACTCGACGAAAACATTACCTCGTTGCCAGATTTAATAAACTTAAATAAGGTTGAATAAAGATATGAGTGGTGAAATTATATGCTATGTACTATATTCCACGAAGGATATCACGTAACAGCTAGGTCAGTGCACTGTCGAATTGGCCAGCCGTACGGCATTGCTGTGACGCAGATTGGCTGATCAAGTGTAACTAGGTTGAGGAGTAAGGACTGGCAAAGAGAGCTTAGAAAGACATTATCATCTTGAGAAGCATTCTGAGACCGCAGACAGACCTCCGCCAAACAATGCGGTAGAAACGTGAAATACAAACTGGTTCTGAATCTGGGATTTTTTTCTGATGTTCGCGTAACTTAATAAACACTTTTACTGCGACGTGCGCCATATATGGTACACGGTGACATGTCCCAAACTGCGACGTGCGCCATATATGGTAGAGGCACCAAAAAATTCTATTTTGTTTCAATATCGTATATAATGTAAATTAGGCATTGTTCTCGATCCTTACATAGTAGACTTTCGAAGAAAAATGCTAAAGAAATATGAAATAATGTTACAACATGTACTGGCACAAATTGAAGACGTGAAAATCAAGTACAAGTTAACTGTTTTTAAAAACCGGAAATTCAGACTTTCAACTATATGCAAAAAATACTTCCATAATTTCAAAGCTAAGAAAACGTTTCTGATGCATTTTCACTCTCCTCAGGGTCAGTACCTATGCCACACGATACTCTATTCATAATAGTACTACCAACAGCAGCAGAAATGAATGTGTAGACG
Source organism: Parhyale hawaiensis (assembly GCA_001587735.2). Taxonomy (NCBI): domain Eukaryota; kingdom Metazoa; phylum Arthropoda; class Malacostraca; order Amphipoda; family Hyalidae; genus Parhyale; species Parhyale hawaiensis. The sequence goes on along the minus strand of LQNS02278078.1, from coordinate 5,138,711 downwards.
CAAAATGCATGAAAATTACACCCTGATGGCCGTTACACGTGAAACAATATTGTACAATTTGGACAACCATACAAAATATACATTTATTTCAGCGATAAAGTAATAGCAATCGTGTACCTCTAGAAGCCACTATTGGTGCAGAGCAGCGTGCGCCAATAGTGGCGCACGTCGCTCAGAACGAAAATAATTATCAAGTAAGGCGACGTGTACCGAATAAGGCTCACAAGTTTTTTTATGGAATACTGCAGAGCTTACCCCTGTGGAGCGGCACACAACTTTCGAACTCGCTGTCATCCTTGTTACTGGATATATGCAGATTACAATATGTTGCCAAACAGGAATACGGCCGATGGCAGTCGCAGTCAACGTGATATAACTTAATAATCTGTTCCTGATGACACTTCTAGTAGTTCCCACAAATTTCTTGAACATCCATTCACAACGTTGTTTAGTTACGTTCTAAAAACAATAAAATAAACAACTAAAACGCTTCGTGGCGTAAGACCATCACCTGCGGTAAGGTGCTGAGTCAGGAGTTACAAATTCAACGCCGTCATATTTGATGGCCAGCCTACTCTAAGTTTCGACCTTTTTCACATCTCCGTCAACGCCCACCTGATTGCATGAAAAATATTGTGATGATGGCTCAACTCCTTCTGCCTCTTTTTGGGCGAACAGAAAAACAAACATATTACCGTAAACGAAAACAGTATCACCGCCCTTCGCTACGCTTTCGGGTGATAAACAGAGTGAGATAGAGAGACAAATGGACCAACAGATCATCATTAAAATTATGTTATTTGCTCTTTGTCACATATGTCTTATATACCCTCGGTAGCAGCAGACCATGCATGCTTGACTAGTGTCCTAAATGAGCCGGGGTCGAGCGACGAGCCATCTGAGAGGCCTTTGTGCTGCTCGGTGCACTTAGTCAGTGAACTTGCTTGGTGTGTTGAGCTACGTGGAGGCACTTCTTTCGAGGAATAAAATGGCAGGGGGCGCAGGTCGTTGAACCTTCCGCTACGGCACCATAGTTCTTAACGACCTGTGTTCCGCTGCATTTGTACTTACTCCTCGCGGCCAATTGGCCTATCTCTACAGCATGAACCAGTGCGTGTGTGTTTCCCAGTGGAGGGTGCAGTCAAGGTTGACTTTAGCCATGCCTTTAACAGTATCTGCAAATTTCATTCAAATCCATCTCTAACATTTTTAGTTATATTATTGACAAAAAAGCAAGCGCAGTGGCAGATCATCATGCAAATTTGATATTTTTTTGTAACATTCCTAACGGTTCCTGCAAATTTCATGAGTTGTGTTGCCTAGAAAAAACAGTCGTATAAACAAGCGGCTGAAAGGATCTTCAGTAACAGTTGCTCACGTGTTCTTTTTGACATATGTGGCAGCCTCTGTATATTTCAAGAAAAACCGTTCTCAACTTTTTGAGTTATCTTGGTGACAGACGCAGGCACAGCGATAGACACGTGCGAATCATCGCCCATCAGTTTTAAAAAAATATATATGTATCCAAAACGTTTCGTTCGTCCCGAAAATTTTTTGACGAAGTAGCTTTCATGATTGGAGCCCGTATCACGTTGGCAAGTTTATTTTAATAAAGTATAAGCATCAAACTTTAAATTTGATAAAAAATCTCATTGTAATGCGAGCTTAACCAGTGGTGTTATCATTCTAATGATTAGAAACGCCCCAAGTTTCATATTTATTTGGTAAAATGATGATTAAAAGAGTATACAAGCCCGGGCTGTAACGGCCAACTTTTTTTGAGGATAGAACAGAATATGTTCTATTAGTTGATGTTAGATTAGCCAATAGTAGACTACGCTAGGTTGAGTGGACTAGATCTTTTTTGCTCAAGTCACATTATGTTAGGTGGTAAAATTTTTCGAAAATTTTAGAATCATTAATTATAAATTTGCCGCGTTTTCCTTTTGTCACTGCTTACAATTTTCTCTATGGCTCCAATAACAGCTACTTTGTAGAACATATTGCAGCTTAAATATTTGCACACTGCCTGTAACCAGCAAGGCGTTTAAGTTTGATCATATTCTAAAGTTTTTCATACCAAGCCACCATGAAGCGTATTAAAATTATCTTAGTTGCTACGTCGAAGAAAGACTGCAATTTTCAGTGAATTAGAGTATGGTAGAAATGTAGAATCCGACGTTTCAGGTGCGCGTGCCTCCTTATCGCAAGTCATATTGAGTGCGCCGTTCTTGGTGCTCGTAATTCGGCTCTTTACTAGAGTAATAAGGGACCACGTAATATTATCCCGTAAATGAGAAACAACAGAGAGATTTTAGGGAAGGAAGTTGGTGCTCCCTTTTCACTTGCATGTGTTTAGTTCAAAACTAGAACGCCTCTTGGCGTAAAGCCCTCACCCGCGGTGGGGGCAAATTCAACGAAGTCATGGCCAGCTAATCCAGGTTATTCATATGGATGCTGTGTCCAACAAGGTTAAAGGAATAGCTACGCCCCTAGTGTTATATCCTTAATAATAAATAGAACACCTCCTGACGTAAGACGATCTGCCGCGGTGGAGGAAAATTCAACGCCATCATTTTTTATGGTCAGGTAGGCCTAGTTTCTTGCCAAGGATCACATCTAGGTCAACCAACCAAACTCCCTACAAGGAATTATGAAGATTTGCTCAACTCCTTCGACCAGTTGTTGGGTGGACAAACATATATACAAATATACTTAAATCTTCAACGAAAACATGATCACCTCTCTCACTTCGTTCACGCGCGATAAACAGTGTGTTTCGACATTCGTGTTGGGAGGTAAATAATTATTGGCGATGCTTCTATGTCCTTCCTGGCGTATAACCTAGTCTGTCACTATTAATACGTGTTAAATAAAACCGTTTTACTTTATTACTAACGCCAATAACTTTTCTGTTTTGCTACCGACAATCTGCAGAAAAGTTAGTAACATTTTCAGATCTACTGCGTATTAGGAATCACTCTAAAAAATATACATTTACGCGAACTGACAGAAAGTGTCCAACAGCCTAATGGCCCGACACTTTTGATCTCTCTGTTAATCACAAAGGAAAGTATTTAGTGTTTCATCAATTAACAGATTCTCTCTATTACAGAGAGAAATGCAAATAAGTTTCAGGCAGAATTTACAGATTATGAGTTTGATCCCGTTGTTTAAGTGGTCCTCTGGAAAATCTTGGTCTGAGCTGGATTCGAGCCCACGGCATTGGTACTTCACTCCATGTCATTGACCGCCTTCAAACCAATCGAGCTGTCAACGCTAATAGTACCCCTTTAGTAAAAAAAAAGAGTCGCTTGCATCCAGAAAACCAATTTTTCGCAGCATGCGTACATGGATTGTACGTGAATAATTCGTTGAAACATACCTAGTTTGTTAAACACCATATATATGTATTTTTTTTTTTGTCGAGAGCCAGTATATTTGAGTTACGCTAATCGTTAAAGTGGTGTTTATCTTTCGAGAGTATTTTTTTCGGAAAATCCTGCTGCCAAGTTTTTGTTTACTAAAACAATACATTTTTTTGGTAAACAGACTTCTACAGCAAGTGTTGATTATTAAAAAACTTCCTTTAACATATATCTATTTGAGAGGTGTCCAAATAATGCGACATTAAAAACACTTCAACTGTCTTGAGCTGTTTATTGCTACTGCTCGTAGGTCATAGGTAGAGCATTTGCTGTTTGACTTGGAACATATTTTCACATTTCGTTTGCACGAAGTACTATCGATGAACTGTGCTTTAGTTTTGCAGAATTTCCATCTGTTCTAGCCATGAAAATGGACCGCCTCGGTAGGCACTGACTTTAACGACCGAGGCATCAAGGCTTTCGTTTTTCGTTGGCAGCAGTGCATTGAGAATGGTGGTGACTAGGTAGAAAAAGAAACTTTGTAACACAGAAGGTCGCTGGTTTTAATAGTGCAACTTCAGTCTTCGTAGCTCTGCAAGTTTTGAGTTTAAAAATATCAGACACTGCTTTTAGAATGACCCTAGTATATGCAATGCTATATTCTCAGAACTATATCTCAAAGCATGGGGGAAATCATGAATAGGCTGCGAGAGTGGGAAATGGCATCTCAATGACTGCCCTTAAAGTCCTGAAAAACAAAAAAAAACACAGTGGCAATGAGACTGAAATTCCTACAACAACAAATGAAGTATCGTCAAATGGACAAATTGGAAACAACAGGGGTAAAGAGATACATAGAAGCACCTATTTACCTGGAGAACTAACTCAAAGACGTTAGGGAAATCTCAGAAAGAAAGTGAAAAGAAAAATATAGTTTGCAGGCGTTGCAAAAAGAACGTCTGTAAATACGGGATTTTCAGACACGGGTATAACTTTTTCCATCCGAAAAGATGTTCAAAATTGATGAACTATAGTTGTTACGGCTGCAAAAGTCGTATAGAATGTGGTCCCTTTCATCCGTAGATTTGTCATGCTTCCTCCCAAAACGGAGAATGACCAGATAGCGAACTCTTGTCGCGAAATTCATCAAGAGGTTCCATGCTGCTGCACCAAATGGACAACAAATAATGTTATGCTGGGATAACGTGGCAAAGATAAAGTCATTCACCTTTCAACAGGTACCAGGAATTTCACGAAGTTCTTGGTAATAAATCCCGATACTCTGCTTACCATCTGCGCACTCATGTCAACTTGCTGACTGTGTTGTAGTTTGTATGTAATACCTAGTTATTCGCAAGTCACGTTGTAGGGTGACAGCTGCCAATTCTGTCCCGTTGAATTTCAAGCGGGTTAAGGGGTTCTCCGGCCCTACGTGCATTGCTGAATATTTGCTGGCACTAAAGCTCATCTGCCTCCTTGTACTCCATTCGATGAGACGGTCAAGGTCATTTTGGAGCTCAGTTCTTTTCCTGCAGGGTTGACATAGTTTAGTATCATCCACGAATTTGCTAATTTAACTGCGGATATTAAGAGTAAGATCATTGATGTAAATTGTACACAGAAGTGGGCCAAGCTCGCCACACTGAGGAACTCTAAATGATACGCGAGTCTAGTCGCTAGTCTCTCCATGTAGCTTCACTTGCTGCTGGAGACCAGTGAGTGAGTGTGTAAAAACCCTGGTAAACAGGCATATCTCTTTGTGGAAAATCGCATAACTATTAGTATGTCCTAAATTACATGTGACCCTGGTCCACAGTGATAATTATCGCCAATCAAAATATATATGCAAACCACTGTTTCTCTCCCCATGTTAATACTAAAGAACTAATTCTCAGGGAGCTGTGTCCTGTACTGTGATGCATGTGCACAGCATCAAGAGATCTGATATATAAATTTCCTTTTTCCTTCTTTCCTTCTTTACCCTTTCTTTACAAAATTTTATACGTTATGGCGCTATCAGCATTCCATCAGTGAGCAAAACCGCAGGCTCTAGCAAGTGTTTGCTTGCAGAACCAAGTAGAAAATTTGCTCTCTAGCAAGCGAAGTTCGCTGTTTGCCGAGCAACGGTGGCCTGTGAGATACTCCACTGTCCTACAACGAAGGCGAGCTGCAAATTTTGTTGCATATACTATAATACAATAAAAGTTGCTAGTTTTCTTTTAAAAAGTTCTATAACAGCATATGAAAATTCATCTCACGCATTCAGAGCTATTAGCCCATTAACACAGAGAGTAAACCTTTAATTCTAGTAAAAAATAACCCTATTAATACTGTTGCCAAAATGGACAAGATGCACGAATAAGTGAACTTTAACATGAGTGGCTTATATTGTTCCTGATCTTATTGCTTTATATCTCTTAATAACTTGTTTCAACTGTCCACTATTCACACATAATGAAGGGAAATACCTGCATACGAGCTCAATATACGACAGATACCCGGTCTATACACCTCTGTAAATTATCACAATACTTCCTGCACTATAATTCCAGGCCTAATTTTCCTTATCCGCTTCGAAGATGGTCTTCCCAAAGGCAAGTTCGGGTCTGTAGTTGCACTTGCCCGCTTGAGAACGTGAGTTTGACCTCTTGGTTTTTTCTACATCTGTACGTCCGAGCATGGCCACAGAAGCCACCGCACTGATAATATACAGTACAGTGCATTCTACCTCACTCTGTTATTCGCAACTGTATAGAGAAATGTAATCAACTGTACACAATATTAACTAATTAAACGTTTTAGGAAATGTACCATTACATGTGACCTATATATATTTTTAATCACTCTAAATTCATGCAAGACTAAGTCGATATGAAATGACTCACAGTACGTTGGCCTTTACTCTAGCAATAGCGATATTGTGTTTTTTATTTGAATTTTACTGAACCCTTTGTACAATCTTACCAGACTAGTGGACCCGAGCGTGAAAAAATTCACGCAATAATCGATATGTTTTCCTCATACCTATAGGCGGGCGCAGAATATTCTCTGACTTACTTCTTCATTTTTTTCATTGATCCATTATCGTGCTCTCATCCTTAGGTCTTCTATGTATATCTATAGGCAGAAGTAAATCTTAAGTAAAACACTCCAATAAACTTCACTACAACTCCAGTCAGGTCAGCTTATATACAATGTGAGCGCTCCCTAGCATTGATACCGTCTTTCCAACTCGAATATCTGCTTCATTTGAAGTGCTGAAATTTCGCCTTATGAAGAGAAAACCGCTTCGTCAAATGAGAAAGACAGTAAGCTAGAAGAAATAATTGTCTACTGCCCGTGAAAAATCATCACCTCCAGCTGCTTCGTTGACCATCTGCTGAATTTATGCATCGTGACCTGAGAGAAAAAGTTCTCAAATCAGACTCCAGGAACTGCATACATATTGTTCCAATTTTAAGAAGTGTTTCAAGCATGAAGTGTCTTCATATAAAGAGAGAAGGATCAGCCTTTGCCATCTTCTGCAACCTGGTCATCGATTTCTATGGAATTACAAAATCTGCAACCTGTCCTATTTGTCACCTATTTCCTTATGAGCGGACACGAAACAAATAATAACAAAAAACACGAAGCGTTTTATTACATACGGATTCTGGGCTCATTTGTATTATTAGTATTATCATCTACAATTTTATTCCTTATACAGTAGTCGAGCTTATCTTCCCAAATGCTGGAAATAATCATAATTGTGTCAAAAATAAATTTTGATAATATATTGGGAACAATTATATTATTCACACGTTACATTTAGCTTAATGATTTTTAGCTGAAGATACGGTTCTATAACCATTATAGTCATCCATTCCTTGGGTAGGAATAACGATCAGTCACTCTACCGAAGTGCCCTCTCTAGGAGTCGTGACCCGAAGAGTGATGTCGTCCCGAATTCCCGATGGGTCAGATATTATACTACAGCTACTGCACTCAATATAGGGTAAGAAAGTCACGTAGCTACCTTATCTGTGAAGTTATTTCAGTTCAGATCCAGAATTGTGTTCCCTACGTACTTGTTACCAAGAAGACGTCCAAGTGAGCGTGGGCGCGAAATGTATAGGTGATCCATTCTTTTCTGCAAAGTGTGCAGGCCGGTGCGTAGGCAATAAGTATTGCTTTCCCTAAAGCAGCTGCTGCCTTTAGGAGAACAATAACCCATATCAAGACCCCGGCGCCAGAACTGCATCAGGAGCGAACAAGCTTTGTGTGCTCTGCCACAAACACCAGTTGCCCTAAAACAAACATAGGCGATCTTTGACCCTGCAATTGCAGGTGTGCGAATAGCGCCCACAAAATAGGCAATAAACCACAGCCTCCATTAATGGGAGGGCATGAGAGCACATCGGAACTAACGAGACCAGTTAGAAGCCATGAATTTTCCTGAGCATAGCTGCATTCCTCAAAACAATACGTGGTCGCTGTGCCCTTTGCATGTATTTCTGGGGATAAATGAAAGGTGTTACATGCGCTGCTTTTGTTCTGTAAGCAATTAAAATGCCGTCCTAAACTGAATAGCAAGTAGTCTTCTCAAGATTGATGCATGCAGGTTTTTTATTTTTTGCTCCTCTATATTTGCTTATTTCTCTTGAGAACTGCAGGAGGTACCAATTTCTTCAACAAGTATAGATAGGAATAATAGATTAACTGAACTATTTTCGCTTCGTAGTTCTTCAGTCTCTGTAGCTAGCAAATTATCATTGCAATACAGCACATCGGCACTATTAAAGATCAATTGAAAAATTCCGACACCAGGGGACATTTTATATATGCTGAGCCATTTGTTCACCACATGCTATTGGGAGGTGCGACTCAATTGTTCAGTGAGCAGTGCGATGGTAGCTTAGCTCAGCAGTTCTTAACTTTTTTGGGGGACAGAACTCCACAAGTTTCATACGTAATTGCTAAAATAAAATGAGCTATTTTTCCTCAACTTCAAAGCATCTATATGTATACACTATATATATTAGTGCCCAAACTGTGCCATGCATCATTAGCACACAAAATCAAGGTTGTCAAAGAACAAAGCTAACAAGAAAAGCGGGAAGTCACGAGTCATGCGAGTGTGGCGAACCAAACCGCCGAACCCCTGAAACTGTCTCACCGAGCCCCAGCCCGGAGTTCGACCAATCCCAGGTTAAGAATCACTGGCTTATAGGTTACCTCATGGCCCATTTGCATGGGCGAACAGAAATCGCAGAGCAGTGCACAAAATCTCTACGAATATGTCTCCATTCCACTCTAATGATATTACCTCAGCCAACAATGTTGGGAGCTCACTTTTTTGTTCCCTCAAGTAATGTTGGGTAGTGCAGTAGCACTATTATGTTGCCGAGGAATCTTTTCCTAAGAATTTTGTGTGCTGTTTGGTGAATTTTCTGTGCCCGTACAATACGGTTTTTTTTACCTCAGGGAAGCCTTTGTAGATGGAACAACTTCTTTGCTGTAACCGCTTTATTATTTTCGCTGCTGGTAGTTCCGCTGGGCATTTGTTCCTGTGCGCATGCATGAACTCTTCACTTTACTTTGCATTCGTCACGACGATTCTTTCTGATCGTTAGTTGTTTTTTAGCTGTGCTTCATTTTTTCCAGGAAATGAAACTTAATGTAAATGAAGAATGAATTGCACAACGTTACAATGTTTCAATCTTCCAATAACGCATGACGGGGCGTGGAGTGCCCATAGGCCGTGCGAGGCCAGCGCAGGGGTTAAGCATACATTATTGCCAGTCTCTCTTTTCTGCTGCTTGCTGCATGAAGGCCGCACATGGAAAGCTTCCCTTGGCTGTTGACGTTGTGCTTGCTGCGCTGTGCATTCGTACGTGAGATGCAGTCGAACATATATACCTATTTACATCAGAGGCTTTATCTAGCTCTGGTTTACCGAGATCTTTACCTATGTAGTAAAAGGCTCATGCTAAGATTCAGTAAGCCCAATTAGCAAATGTGCTATCTAGGGGCTTGAGAATCAGTTCAGAACTACTTTCGCATCATCAGTGTACCTATACCGAACCTTATATTGTCCTGCTTTTAACTGTAATTGAGTCTCAATAAATTTTTTATTAATATTATATATTACGTTGCACTGCCTCTATTATCTGTTCACTGTTGGTGTTGCCTTTACTGATCAAAGTTTTGGAGGTGTCACTTATGTTTTGAAGATATCGGAGGTGCCGCAATGTAAATTTACTCACTATATTTACAAAAACACGGGAATGGGTCTTGTTTACGTATGACTGAACGACTCTCTCCAGACAGTCTCAACTTCACAAATGTAGCTGGAGAGTTAGTTTCGTTTAAACTCTGTCCATACTCTCGATCACAAACACTAAAATAGCAAACAAGATCAGAAACAATTCAGGTTGGTTTTAAATTGCATTTATGAATAACTTTTGTTAGTTATTCAACATGCGTTAGCTATTCCACATGAACGTGTATACTTTCACACTTATTATCCTGCCACTTAAATCCGTTGTTTCTTCTAATGAAGTCCCAAAAAAATGCATTTAAAGCAAAGTTACTGAAACTATACTAGGAAAGGTTAAGAACAACAATGGGCATTATCGGTAGCTGCTCTCAAACAACTGACCATCGCTCCATCAAGTTAACAGTTAATCTCTCATGACTGAATGACAGATCTTTGGTAATCGATTCGCATTCAGGCATTTTTCAGACTCAGTTTCTTTGATTTAAATTGAATATTTTCTATCAGAAGTTTCAGATATGTGCACGAGGCAGTTTTGTTACAAAGATTAGGGCAGAACTAAGTTTCTCGGCAACTGTCTATCGCTGCAGATGACGCCCAGTATAGCAATGTTGTATCTATCGTTAACCGGTTGTTGCTCAACAATTGGCATTTCATTGATATTTACGTAATTTCCAATTCATTTTTCTGCCTCTGAAGTTAATTTTTTCCTCTGTCAATTAGATTTTGGCTACTAAGAGGTAAAAGTAATCTTGTTCGAGACTTGGAAGGGCTCTAAAATTCGAAAGCAGAAGTTGACAGATTTACTGTAAGCATAAATATTTACTATTAGTATTTACACTGCACTACATAATACCATCAGCATCAGCGTACTGATCGTTGTTTGACTAGTGACGCGGTTTCTGCCTTCCACCAAGTCACAACCCCGCGACCAGCGCAGTCGACTGCTTCGAAAGATCTGTTCGAGTGCGTGGGACAAAAACCTGGAAGTTCATTCAAAATTTGATAGTGAGGCCGGGCTTTATGCCTCTAGGTGCTGTTCTTGACTTCTTCGCTGAGATGCAAGCCTTGACGTAGGTGAACACAGTCTATTAGCGTCCACATACATTGTAAACTCTTTTGTTTTCTTATTGCTAATTTGGTAAGCATCAAGTAACAACGGTGTTGTGAAAGTCTCTTCAATTTTAGTGAAGGGTTTCCCTTAGCACCTATTCGTTTCACCACTGCAAATACTGTACATATCTTACCTTGAATACCTTGATGATACTTCGGAGCTCCAGGTGACGTTGTGCACGCCACCCATCTTTCGCGGAGGTGATGCTGCAGTCCGTGACCAGCGGGATGGTTAACAGCGAGTTATCCCCACTATTCACGTAGCCGCTTACAGCAGGTTTCTCTGGCACTTTCAGTAAATATGCGTCCAGTAAGTTTTTAAATTTCGCAGTCTCTGTACCGGTGACATTTCGAATGTGACGTGGCATTTTGTTGAATAATCTCGCCCCCCGAACCGCGAAACTATTAGAATACTTCGTGGCCATTACGTCAACACCAGTTTTACTCGGAATTCGCTCTTCACAAGTGCGACCAATACGGTCTGAGTGTCTGGTGTGGATTCGCTCATTGATGTTGACACCAATTCCTTCTAGAATTTTCTAAACATGTATGATCTTCGCTTGAATCTCCTTTGAATGGAGTACATGTGGAGTTGAGCAAATCCTTCGAGGTAGTTTAAATCTTGCATGCCCCGCATATTGGCGGTAAACGATCGCTGGATAGCCTCAAGACGCTCTAAGTCTTTCCGTTTGCTTGGCACCCAAAGAGGTGAACAGTATTCAATCCTCGGCAGTATGAGTTGTTTCCATAAGGTGAGCATTGTGTCTGCCTCTCTTGAAGAGAAAGTTCGAATCATCTATCTGCTCCACTTCTTGCCTATAGTAACAACTCGAGCCACGTGATCTTCAAAAGTGGCATTATCTTATATTCTCACCCCACGATCTCTTAAATATTGCATTCTCTCGATTTCGCTCCCATCTCTCTCTCGTCTTGTAGGACGTAGATTCACTAAGGGAGAAGTTTTTTCCGTGCTGTAATAGTTCAAATTTTTATTTGTTGAAGGACATGTTGTTAACCGATGTCCAGTGAAAGATGTTGGTTAAATCTACAGTAGTTGCACATTCCGTACGTCTGCCATCGATTTCACCGCTGCTAATATCCGTGTGTCATCAGCGAACGATGAGGGAACGGCAAACTTGAATTGGTGTCCCATATCATTTATCATGATGAGGAAGAGTATTGGACCAAGCACGGTGCCTTGTGGGACTCCACTGAGTACCAGCTGTCGTTTGGACACTTTAGTATTTATAACTACACTTTGGGTTCGGTTTTTCATGAAAGCTTCGATCCATCCAAGACATTTTCCACGGATGCCCATGTTGAAGAGTTTGAGAAATAATATTTCATGATCTACTTTATCGAAAGCTTTGGCAAAATCTAAATATATTACGTCCACATTTTTGCCTTGGTACAGTAGGGCTAGAATAGAGTCATAATGGTCAAGTAACTGCGAAGTGGTTGAACGTTTATGGCGAAAGCCATGTTGATTTGACGTAAGCAGATTATTGCTCTCCAATGATGTACAAGGTGTTTCCTAATGACCCTTTCAAACGTCTTCTCCACGTGGCTAGTTAGGGAGACAGGTATATAGTTGGCGGGATCTAAGCTAGTCCAGCATTAGGAATAGGTGAAATAATTGCGTGCTTGGGTGATCTGGAACTATTCCATCATCCATCTATTTTCACCACATAAGGTATAGGGGTAAGAGATGCTTAGCTTACATATCTTAAGAATTTTGCAGGCACATCATCTGGTCCCGCTGCACTGTTGCCGCTAAGTTCGTCAATGGCTAATTAAATGCTTAGTTTTGTGAACTCGAAGCCCATTAGGTAGTTTGTAGTTGAATCAATTCTTGGGATTTCAGGACTTGGAATTTTATCACAAAAGACATTTTTTTGATTGACGGCTTAGTATTTCGCTCATTTTCTGGTCATCATCAATAATAGATCCTGTATCATTCACCAGTGGCCGATTTTCGATTTTACCGAAGAATGATGTAATGCATAAGCAAAAAAATGTTTGCTATTGCTTTTTATTTTTTCAATGGCTTGCTTTCCTTTTCCTGTTTTTCTTCTTCGTGTGATCTTGCAAGCTGACGTTCTATCTCATCTAGCTTCTTTTTGCACTCGGTTTGTCGTTCTAGTAACTTCGTTGATTTCTTGCATTTGATGAGTTTTCCACGTTTCTTGAGTAGTCCTTTACGAAGTTTATGGTGTTGACTTTTATTAAATTTTCTTTTTGCTGGGCTAAAGTACTATATGCTAATTCTGTAGGGTAGTAATCTACCAATTACAATATTATTTGCCCACCAGTGGCCAAGCGCACCGAAAGTTCAGAAGACATTGAATAATATCAAGTGGCTGCCGACGACTAAAAAATAGTTGTGAAGTGGGATAAACAGTGGATCTCGCTATTCCCATGCTACGGAGCAAGATACACTGAAACTGTGCCCAAAAGATTATCAACTGTTCAGAATAGAAATTTCTGTCACAACACAGCTGCACCAATCTACAGATCCACATGAATTGTCTCGACTTTAAACTTGTCAGTTAGTTGCCTTAGAAGAACTTTACGCATGCAACTAACTTCTCTACAAAATGCCATTTCGCGACTTTGGTTTACAAACGCCCGAAAGCTGCCCAAGGAACTGAGGGTGGCACCCTGGCGCCGTCGGGACACCATCTCAAAGACTCGCTTGGGGGTGGCACATGCATATTGGGCTCCGGCTCTGACAGAACAATGCCTCTTTGCATGGGAGGAGAGACACAATATAAAGTTTAAATATTGTTCGTCTCTCGACGATTTCTAGGAATAGCTGAGCTTGGAGAGCTCAGAGCGGATACATCTTTTCTCAAGACGGCTTCATTACAGTACATATTTCATGCAAGCTGTCCTGCCTTCGATGACATTTGAAAGAGTTCAGAGACTGCAGTAATTCGTCACACAAGTACTAGGAGTTTTTGCTGCTCCGGGCTTAGGGCGTTGGCTGATATTCACGAGCTCGAGAGGAAAGAGAAGGCTCCTGCGCGTAAAAAAGAAGCTTTTTAAGAGATGGCCAATCGGCTTACCAAGTAGGTCGTACCACGGAGCAGACCTTTTCCGCATGTGTCAGACTTGATAGAGGCTCCATATACCAAGGGTTACATCTTAATTTGTTAGCACCTAACGAAATACCTTGCCTCTTTTTGCGAAAAGCTTTTGCTTAATCTCTGAGCTTATGAAATGCTCCTTTTATATATCCAGTGATTATTTCCATTATCTACATTCGACTTTTCTTGACTTTTTCATCGTCTTCTGGTTTGCAAAAATAGCTAAAATAATTTATCAATGTGATAAGACCAATGCAATCGACTTGTCGACATTTCTTGAAATGCTGCAAGGAAGGAGATTAACAGTAGCAACCTGTCATTAATTTTAACTATGCGCCCAAAACGGATAAGTTCTTGTTTTCATCTTAAACATAAATTCTCTCTGTATGCAAACTGCTTCTTTGTCTTCTGGTAGGCTATCTTTTTGTCAGTTTTAGGCACTTCAACCGCAGCAATACGACAATTTGAAAGCGAGCCTTTAAACAGACGAGTCACGGTAACACCGACTAATATGAAACAGGAAATAACTGTATTTGATCTACGTCACATGTCCCCAGAAGCGAGCATAACTTTCCATGTGGATATTTTTTAACGAAATGCCTTACATTTTCATTTAAAGCTGATTTAACGGAAAACGTTTAGTTTTCCGTAATTTAGTGACACCTATGCAGGTTTGGACTTGAGGTTTTTTTAACTCCTCATGAAACTCCATAGGATCGACGACAGGGAGTAATAATAACGCAAAAGCCAGGCATTATCAGCTGACTGAAAAATCGTGATTTGAGAGCCCGACAGGTGATCCAGTAAGTGACGTCACTAAGGGCTAAAATTTAATGCGCTCTACGCTAGAAATAAATCTAGAGCTTTTTACAAAGTTTGGCGGACTTAATTGTAACCGTGTAAGAAGGTTAAAAATACTGCATAGGTGACATATCTATCTATATTATACTAAAAGTCTGTGAACTTAATTTATTTATTTACTTGCTCGAATTTTGTTTGCACACAGTTTCGTTGCTGTCAGATGTAAAGAAATTCAAGCGTCTATGGTGGAGGTACCCCCTTGAGGAAGTTTTAGAGTCCGCCATACAATCTTTGTCATTGTCTTGTTGATGAATAAGTTGAAATATTGGACACTCAGGTTTCATATTTTGAAGGAGTATTAAGAATATCTGATTTATTAGTTTTACTGCCCAAGCTTTCGAACAACTATACGTTAATCGTTGATAGCTCTAACGTTTCTAAATTCGTTCCCCTGACGATGATCAACGTATAGATGTTCGAAAGCTTGGGCAGTAAAACTTATACCTCAGAAGATATTCTAAATACACCTTACAAATCTTGGTCATCGTTCTGAAGTCAGATCAAGATGGATATTTATGGAGTGTCCATTGTAGCCTGTATACCGGCCACTTCATAGGTTGAGTGCACGGGCTTGAGAATTGAAATTTATTCGTGTGCCCAGGATCAGCAGCTAAGACAATTGAAGAAATGAGCACAGCTTCTTCACTTTAAGATAGGAAAAAATTCAATCGTTCAAGATCAAACTATTTCGATTGTATCTGTGATACGGAAATGAAGCTGAGCGCGGCTGCTTAAACGTGCACGTCAAACTTATGTAATACGGACGTCGGACAATGCAACTGTACTACGTAACACATATATTTCACCGTACTAACAGAGTGTTGCATATTACATTGAGAAGCAAAGAAGCTTGTGATGGCCGCGTACTTTACTAAAATGAACAAGATGATGTCAAGGGCCGTCTAGTATTAAACTAAAAGTCTGTGGACCTCGTTTATTTATATATTTGTGTCTTGTTTGCACACAGCTTCTTTGCTTTAAGATAGAAAGAAATTCGAGGGATGAAGGTTTAATTCAATTTTATCCGTGATACGGAATTTAACCAGATGTCGGCTGCAAGAACGAGTACCTTATGTTAAAGGTGCTACGCGAGACACAAGTGGACTACGTCATATACATATATATTTCCTACCCAGTCGGAAATTATGGTTGTTATTATTGTACAATATAGTGGTGTATGAGGGATTAAAGTCGATTATGGATGATGAAATAATATGGTAGACATGTCGACCATAACATAACGTTGATTTTAGTATATTTAGGTCGATATTGGTGGAGGCGATATTGGTTGTTTAAGGTTGGTCAGGAACCGAAGGTCTATGGTAGTACATGGATGTTTGACGACTATATATGGTACATGGTTTTACGAGGATGTTTAAAGACTATATATGGTAGAACACATGCTAGAGCATAACTATGGTAGCTCATCAAACCGATTTCCGTTCGTACGATCATGAATAGAATTCCTCCCATTATATGGGGCAGAATATGTATGGATTGCCATGAATTTTAATAATATGGCTAGAATTTCCAACATTATCGACCAAAATAATATTGTATGACTATCAATTTGCATACGAAGCATCCAAAAATTCATATCATAGTGCAAAAATTGTGCATATTTTCAGTCTTTTCTTTCCTGTCGATGAAATGTAAAATTTGCAAAGTTTATATGAACACTAACGGCCTTAACGTTATTTTATCTTTTGCTTACCGATTTTTTTTTTTCGCTTAGCCACTTTAGCGTAGTTACCCATCATTTTCGTAAGTTGTATCCCTTGCTGAATAGTATTACAATCCTTGATCAAATATTGACATCTATTTTTGTATTCATTCAGTTTATATCTGTAAAGATTCATCAAGAAATTATTCCCGTTAGCTTTATGTAGAAGATGTAAAGTTTTATGAAATATTTAACCTTTCGTACTCGTGCCCTGAAAACGGGTAGGCCTGAAAATTTTCGCCCGAGTAGTGACTTCCTGTAACCTGGGTAGAGTAGCTCTGTACCGACTTAGAGTTAAAGAAGTTACATATAAACGTGCGTTAACTGCACCGACTGGTTCAAGCTCCTGCTCTAGCCTCGTTCTGAAGTTTAGAGCCTTAGACCATTCTGAGCTGCAGGCCTTACACGCACGTAATAATTAAACTATTGTTATTATAAGCAATTAATCATCAGCAAACAAAGCAGGCATCAACTGGATAATATGTCAACAGTGAAAAAAGTTCATCTTGGTAGAATATAGTTGTATCATTCGCTGAACACAGTCGATTTTGGTTGTGAATGGTGTTTTTTACGGTTCACTATGGTAGATCATTGTTGTGCAGATAAAGCCTTAATAGTTGTAATTGGGTATTTATGGTTGATAATATCGTCGAAGGTTGTGACATATCTCTACCGTACTGAATCTCATAAATGATTGAATATGGAGGATATTTCGATGATAAACAACCAAAGTCTCGACCATAAACATGGTTGTTCTACTATAATCATAACCATAATTTCCGACTGGGTACTGTCCCACTGCTTACAGGCAGGGTGTTGAAGATTCCTTTAAAAGAAGAAACGAAGCTGCTGATGGTAACCAGTGCGGGCAGGTGTTGAAGGCAGAATAGCGTGTGTTTTTTGACTAGCTGAATAACACCTTTTTTTTTTTTCTTTGCGAAAGCAAAGACGATCGTGATGACGACCCAACGGGTCACGGGCCGTCTAGTATTATACTAAAAGTCTGTGAACTTTATTTATTTATTTATTTACATGGTTGCTTGTTTGCACACGAATTCTTCGTTTTAAGATGAGAAGAAATTCAAGCTTCAATAGTGGAGGTACGTCTCTATATAGGGAGGTTGTATAGAGTCCACCATAGCACCATAGAATCTATGAAATCGCTCAGGAGTCAGATCGAGACGGATATTTAAGGATCGTCGTAACCTGGATACCGTCCACTTCATACCTCGAGTGCACGAAAGAATTAAAATTTTATTCGCGTGGCCAGTATCAATAGCTAAGACGATTGAAGAAAGGCACACGGCTTCTTCCCTTTCAGATGGAAAAATTCCAGCGTTGAAGATTTAATTCGATTGTATCGGTGATACGGAAGATGAAGCTGAGTTCGGCTGCTCAAAGGGGCACGTTAAATCTAAAGGTGATACGAGACATGTAACTGGACTAAGAAACACATGTACAGTATTTTTCCGTGCTTACAGAGTGCTGAAACTTTCTTTGAGAAAGAAGAAGCTTGTGATGATGACCCGTAGAGGCAACTGCCCATGAATGGACTGTCAAATAGCGTGTGGCCTTCGACCAGCTGAATAAAAATATTTTTACGAAGACGAAGGGGATGGTTTTGTTGACCCAGTGGGTCACGGGCAGTCTAGTTATAATTATGATATAATCAATGAAGGAGGTTAAATCGACATTTTCATTGACATTTTTCATGAGGTCAGGTATTATACAGGGTTCTCACAAGTAACATACGGAAAAGAATAATAAACAAGATGGGTTTATATTATTAACTATAATATAACTAGAGGGCCCAGCCGTCAAGAATGACGGAAAAATTTTATGATTGAGCTTTTTATTGTTCTGGTCCCCAGTAATGGTTTTGCTGTATTATAGGCTCATCCCTATAGGCCTGATCTTCGATTAGTGAAACGCAAGTTGTACAACCATGAGTTTTGCGATAGCAAAATATTCCGCCCCCCTGCAAGATAAGGAGTGAATATCAGCTTGGAATGGATCAAGCGTTAAGTTCCACTGCACTAAGAAACAAATAGTTCTGTCAGAAAAATACACTAGAAATGCCCAGGGCTCACCGTATTGTGAATACCAACTGCTTGTTGAACCTCCAGCGTCGAAATTTGGATGCAATGTAAATCTATACTATAATAAGAGAGCCGTCTGTCCTTCAGTCCGTCCCTCTGTTCGAAGCCTTATTTTCCACCTATCTAATACTGAAGATAACAATTGCAAGGTACCCAACTTCTCTTTTTTCCAAACCGTTTCCAGGGGCCTTTGTGAACTTGGTTGTTTTTGTGCACTTGGTGGACTTTGTGGACATGGTGAAATCTGGAGTGTTGTGAACTTTTTCGATAGGATGGTAAGATATTTTCAAATACATACTTTCATGACTTATTCAACAAAAGGGTTGCGTTTAGTGCTCTAGTTCAATAGAAAAAGGTGTCTGCTCAGCGTGAAGATTCAACTACATCGATATCATTCAGCAGTGAAAGCGAGGATCCAGAGGCTAAAGATCCAGAGGCTGGGGCTTCAGAACCCGGGATCTAGAGACCGGAGATCCAGAGCTATATTTGTCACTGGTACTCCAAGCGCTGAAATTGTATGGTATCTCAACTTGTTCTTTAGTACATGAATTTTCTCCTATTAAACTCTTAACTACGTGACGGTTAGACGGACAACCATTGGAGAGAGCAAGCTAGGGAGCGAGGGACCAAACAAGCGACCAACAACTGTGTTTTATCATATAGTGGATTATCACATGAGTGCAGCTTAAATGTACAGTATGTAATAAGTGAAGGTGGCCGCTCCTTTTTTTTAGTGTTCTCCTACGTTTAATTTTCTTCGTCTTACAAGCTTCTCTGGAAATCTTGCCGCAAATGGACCTAGCCTAATTATCGTATACGGCTTGTCAGTCAACGGCCCTGCGGCTATTTGGGGTAGTACCTCCGCTAAGGAAGTTATGTTTTTGTCGTATTTATCTGTCTGTTGTTTGGCTGTCTGTTTGCCAAACTGTTTGTCTGTTACCAACATCACTTGAAAAGTTGTGGGCGGATCTTTATGAAATTTATAGGGATTTTTAGGCCTGTTTGGAGGAACAGATGATTAACTTTTGGAAAGATCCAATCCACCGTCGGTTTTTTCAGGATATTTTTTAGTATTATAGCTCAAAAAGTTTTTTATGGATTTTTCAGAATTTACACGAGTTGCTAAATATATTACGGAAAGTAAACAACCGAATTTTAGTTTTGATCCGTTGGTCGTTTGTTTCTTTGTTTGATTGGCTCCATGTTTGATTTAATGTTTGTTAGCAATATAAATTAAAAAGTCAGAAACATATATTTATGAAATGTACAGGAATTATAAAAATCTGAGAAGTCATAAATGACCAAAATTTTGTGATGATTGTCTTGTCTATTAGTGTGATTGACGGATGTGTGTCAAAATGGTTGACAGAACCTAAATCAAAAGTTACAGTTGGATCTTCGAGAAAGTTATATAGAACCTTTTATTACTGTTAAAAGGCACCAATGACCAGATTTAGGTCCAAATAACGGGCAAATCGTAGTTTCAAAACCTGTTGGAATTTTTCGTTAACGTTGCCTTGCTTGGCAGAGGTATGCTCTCTCAGAGTGCCCCAGTTTCAAGAAGATCATCACTGGTGTTTTCACTTGATCCGCAAGTGTCCACTGCATGTGTTCGTGTTCATGCGGTGGTTTTGGCTAAAATAAACTGCCGCTGTGTACTGGGTATCGCTTAGATGTTGGCAGCTCGCTCGATTAAATTGAAATATTGCCTATAGCAAATGATGCTCTTAGCTGAGTGCCATAGTTCTTCCAATTGAGTTTGAAAAGAAGCTTAATAAAGTTTGAGAGATGAAATGGCTCATTCATGGAGCTCACATATTCTTATAGCCTTAGCTGAACAGAGCAGTTTTTTTCTGCAGGGCATTTTTTGAACGTGTTAATGCTCTTTGACCATTTTCAGGCACGAAGTTCTAATTCATAACCGACATCATTAATTTATTACTCCTAAATACCATTTCAATATGAAAAACTGTAATTTCTACTTGCCGCTCATGTAAAAATCTAGTGATTACATTCTCAAAACTAGAGCCCTCTGAGAGCGCATACTTCCACCAAGAAAGGTAACGTAAATGAAAAATTGGCATGGGTTCTGAAACTATTATTACCTCCTTATCAGCACGAATATCTGGTCATTTGTGCCTTTTGATAGTAATAATAGCTTCTTAAACTTCCTTGAGCATCCGAATCTAACGTCTTGAGCTGTATGCTAACAAACATTAGTCAAAAACACAAATGGATATACCGATCATGATCTAATTTTGGTCATTTATATCTTCTACCATTTTTAGCAATTTCTGTAAAATTCATAAGTATCCGTTAACAACTTTGTGAGTTACATCACTAGCAAATAAAATCAAACATAGAGACAAATAAACAAACAAAAAGAGCATCACGGTTACTCTTCGTAGTATGCCTAACACTCACGTGAATTTCATAAAAATTTCTCTCTAACTTTTTTGAGTTATGTTGAAAAAGGGGCAGGCAAACGAATAAGCGCACGGTTAAACGGATCTTCCCCAGAAGTTGTTCCTCACCTGTTCTCCTAGCTTGTCTAAAAATCCGTGTAAATTTCGTGAAGATCATTTCCTAACTTTTTGACTTAGTTTGCTGACAGACAAAGAGACAGCCAAACAGATGGACTGACCGACACTCGACCAAAACATACCTCCTTGGCGGAGGTAATAACCCAAATCGCCACAGGGCCATTGACTTAAAAGCCTGCAATAATTGGGCCAGGTCCACTAGCAGCATGCTTGCGAAGAAGACCTGTAGGTTGGAGAGAACTAAAAGTAGGAAAAAAAAAAACAGCCCAGCTTGCTTACTGCGTGTCTTAAGCTGTACTCTAGCGCTGTATAAATATTATTAATGATATTACGAGAGCAACTCACCTGATTATTTTCGTTTCTTTTCAGTGTGCTGCTCGCGATGACCCTGTATAATGCCTTCATTGTTTCCGTGCAAATGTCGACTAATAACCTTTCTGGTTGAAATTATAATTTTTTGCTTCTCTATGGACATGTTCGATTGGGAGCCAAAATTAAACCATCGAGGCTTGACTTGCTCGAAACTTTCCGCAGGTACGCAGGCTTCGAGCTGCTGAATTGAGTATCAGGCTATGATCCTCAATTGGTTACTCTTGAAACTTCCAGAAAGTCAATCTCGCTCGGCAGAGTTGAGTTTCTACCCTGCTCAATGTAATCGCGTCGCTTCAAACACTTACAACGCAGTTGAAAGTGACAAAGCCAAAGTTCCTCGCTACGAATTCGGAAAAATGAAGCCGAGTGGGCTTGGTTTAGAACGACTTCGACTACCTCAGCAGGGCCAACGTAATCGGGTTGCTTCTTACACTGGCGGCACGGTTCAAAGCAGCAGAAGCAAAGCTTCTGTCTGAAGGTTTGGATAAGTTAAATCTCGAAAGCTTAATCTTGGCGCCCAGTCAAACGTGCCCTGTGCGAATCAACAAAGTTAAATGAATCAATTTTTTCTGAAAAGTTATTACGTCCGAAACAGTTGGGTAAGAGTTAATAGGTAAACATTATAGTTTTTTACTACAAGCTCTTTAATTTTCGAATAATTTTGGAATATTAATAATAATGACATCTGCATTATTTTCCCCAAACTATACCGTTCAGCCATTTGTACAAAATTTGTCGTTGGTACGTTGGCCCGTTCTAATTTCACCCGGTTGAATCAGTGAAAAATATTTACAATGTAGATATATGTGTACGTTTACTTTGAACAAATGTTCGAACCTTGATGTAAAATGCTATAAAAACTTATTAGTAATGAATGCTCGTGTTTTGGGCTGAAGCTTTGAATTACAAACAGAGGACTCAAGAATCTTTCAATTCTTGCCTATATATTAACTAATCTAAGGGTCCTAAAGAAACCTATTAGGTTTCACACAGAAACCTAAAGATACTTTTCAGATCTAGCAATAAGGTAGTAGATCTTTGGGTTCTAAAATGAATCCTTGAGTCGAAAATAGAACCATCACGGACCTTCAAATTTTTCAACATTACATGGATAGCTTACTCGGTTTGCTCTATATTATACTGTACATGTTCTTCTTTTTTTTCCTTCTTTGAATCACTGCTAACGCTGTAAGAGATGGGTCTGAAATTATGTCGAATTATTATGCTGTCGTTATGTCGAATGGCGACTGTCAAGTGTCATATACATAACTCGCATATTTGGAAAACTAACATTTTTCCGAAAACTGCCATCAGCAACGATTGCGATTCCCTTATTGCCCCTTCACCGTACTAACCCAAGATATCTCGTAGTATATTTTCTGAAAATGAAACATTTTCCGCTACACTGTATATTGTTTGCGGAGTCACCTACCTCAAGTCAACATCTCTCCAAAAAGTCTTGTAAAATTTTCCCGTAACGTACCTAAATGTTTGAAATGCTGGGACACGAAAAAGCCAGGTAATAATTGTTTTTGCTCCGGCAAAGTTACGGTCTCAGTAGTGGCTCAACTAAAAGCCATGCACTGACGTGGACGCTCGAAGAAACATTTCATCCCAGGATGCCAATAAATTACAGACTTGTATCTTCTCATCACAACAGCAGCAGCCATCGCCTTCGATCGATTTATCTGGCAAGAAGAAATTGAGGTGAAAGCTAATTAAAAGATGTCGTAGAATCAAGGCAAAACCCCTCTCATTACTCAGCTAATTACAGCCATTCCAGAGTTCTATTCCGAGAGAGCAGGTCACTACCTTTTCTTACTGAACACATAGGAACGTTATTACTCCTGTTCTTTGGACGGCGGAGCTCCAGTTTTGGAGGAAAAGAATGCGAATGGCCCACAACAATAGATCCTAGGATTACATTATATTCACTACAGAAGTTGAAGCCATTATTGTTGTTATTTGGTCATTGCACGCATTTGCTCTCATATGGTGATACGCGGCTAGGGGAAAAATTGAAATTCATTTACAACTTTCAACCTATATAAGATTGCCTTTGTATGGTATCTCTTCAGAAGTTGGCTTCGCTGCTGGCTAACAATCATCCTTACGATGGCAATTGATTGTTTTTGACTACGTACGTAGATCAATACCCCAGCGTAAATTTGCTGTTTTACGAGTACTATGCCTTAAAAATATTGCATTTAGCTGAATAAAGCTAAAAAAAACAGCATTACAGGAAGTTTCGGTTTTTCGGTTATGCAAATTTGTTTATAGTTAGCGACACTTAATGTGACAATGCCTAAAGACTATAGTACTACACTAATGTTGTTGTTATTAAACAGCAAAACTTTTGATGACCGCTGTATATACAAAACAAAATAAAGCTTCAGATATTATCGAAATTTCTGAAGACGAGCAGATCACAGTCAACACAATTACGAGTACTCATGAACTGTCGATGACTGATGTTAATAAGGGGTCATTTTTCCCTCAATAGATGCCATTGCAAATGCAGCTGCAGATGCCACCACAAACGCTACAACAGAACTCTATACGCCCTCTTGGATCACATCGATTATTATAACGATTATTCATACGTACGATAAGTAGCTTGTACATATTTTCACCGTCAATTTTCCCAACTATATGTCCAGCTTCGAAGCAAACGGAGGTGCTTGTGAAAGTCATTAAGAACTCGCTGGCCTAATAACCCAAGGGGCATAAAAGTTGAGGGCTGGACTCGCAAATTGCTGTTCCCTAACCTTCATTAATAAATTGTGACCAGAAGAGAAGATAGCATCTTCCTGCGTTCTCTTTTGAATAACGCGACTAGCGAGTGCTGCCTCCTTCTCCACCGCTGCTGCCACTCGGCTCTCGAGCGGGAGATGTACGTTTGATTCTGAAGCGATCAGCAGTCATGAGAATACTTATACTCTATATATATAGCTGACGAAATACTACCAAATGCAACGATACTACCATGAGTGGAGGCTCACTTTCCTGATCTGCAACAACGAAGTAAAAC